>LYUA01003437.1:52171-69526 GCA_002093875.1 Calopteryx splendens
TATATATACGAAAAATTCCGGCAATTCTAGCATTAAATACCAGCGGTCACTTCTCTCTTCCCTCTCTCTACTTCCCCTCTCACCGAAGAACCCGGTGGCTTGACTCATCCCATCCTCATCCCCCCACTTGAACACACACTTGATAACGGAAAGCACTTCTGCGATGTAGCCAAACCCATATCGCATTCCTCACGGTACGTGGTGACCTTTGATGAAAAAAAAACAGAAATGACGTGACATTTTCCCCATTTTTACTGATTTACATTAGGATTGCACGGTTTCCAAAACTTAAAAAAATACTAAACTGTTTCTTTACCGATAGTTTGTTATGCTATATTTATTCTCAGACTTATATGCAAATTGTAAATAAACCTAAAAAATATGGTAGTAATGACTCCTCAAAATTAACCACCCTGATCTGGCTCACCTATGCTTGTCATAATTATGTAACCCTGTCGTTCAATCCACCACACTGACCATTCAATTTTGACCAAATAAAAAACAAATATGATTTATTTTTTCTTAAAGTCGGTTCGATCTTTATGCTCCAAATCGTGAATCTGCACATACCATTTAACACAAAAAATATTTTACTTTTTTTATTTTGATCCTAGATAAGTAATTATCTTTTTCATTTTTAGATAATAATCATCATTTACCATCTTTGTGTGTGTCTCTAATAGAAGTTAAATGAATCTCTTGGGTGTTGTATGGTACACAACTTTTTGTGTTACTTACGGTGTAGGCAAAGGGGAGTGGATCCTTACCGTCAGTTTTCAGTATCTCTCATGATTTTGTCAGGACAACCAAATAGCATGATTTAATTTGAAGGAGATGTATCACCTGGATTTGAACCAGGATCCCTCCGCTCAGCACCCGGAAATTCTAGCACTAGGCATACAACGACTCTATTTCTGCCTCTGGTTACCACGCTACCACTAACTGCTGTTGGAAATAATATTTCCTAAATAATAACCAACCAACGCATTCGAATGATGCTCCCTCCTTCGAAATGAGCTTTTTCGTTCCCACGGGTAGGACGTGTGAGGTTTAATCAAATCACCTTTCTTTCTGGAGGGGATATAAAACAAGTGAGAAATCGCACTCTTTTGGGTGACACATCGAGAGTCGTTTATGCTAATGAAAATTCCCACTCCGGCGCGGCGAAAGGAGGAGAGCGCTTGGTGGAGCGGACTTTCTTATTCACTCGGGAGGCGGGAAAATAACATGAAGAAAATAAAAAAGTAAGACCAAAAACGATTACGTTCCTCCCTCACAGGATGTGTGCGAATGTTTGCTATTTTCCGTCGGCACGCGGTCGGAGAGTAAACGAGACCACGATTATATTTCCCGACTCTTTCCCAAACCTTGTCTTCCTCCCCCCTCTCCCGCGCCATTCCCAGGATCTAAAAGCCGCGAAAACGAAATTTCCAGGTGTGTTAAAAAAAATTTCAACCGGCCACGACAGCATTTTAATTCAGGAGAGCAGGTGGGAAATAGAGCGTGCGCCCGTGTCGGCGCGGCATGCGTCTGTCGACTGTTTTTATTTTACGTTGAAGATGGGAGCTTGCGGGGGAGAGTGGTGGGTGGATGGACGGATAATAATTGGACGAGTGGGGGGGGGAAGAAAAAGGGGTGGTTGGGGTAAAGGCGCTACCCGGAATCGTACGTTCCTGTAAGTGGAGGGTTAGCGTTTACGTAGGTGTCTGATTTTAAATCGAAACATTTGTGAACAGATGCCGGTAACCCATTTAAAAAATACATTTTCAGTTTCTTCTGTGTAAAAGGGCAGGTCGGTGAGGCGGATTTGGTTTGGCGTGGTCTGGCGGCTGGGGTTGAGAAGAACCCTCCTAAACGTGCACCCTGCCTTTGTCTGCCGAACATTTCCATCAGCAAAACATTAATTATTATAGGATCCCACCCCTTCCCCATTCCTACTCACCTCCCTTTTCACCCCACCCCCCTCCTCATATCTCTCTCCCCTCCCCACACAAAATATCCAGAGGCACGTATTTGCAAATGTATCAGAGCGTTGCAATTCAGATCAAAGGGACAGATATCAAACGACTGTCCGCATCACTGGCTTTGCAATTACGTTATCCCATCCCCTCGCCCCTCAGTTTCGTTCCAGCCGTGACCCAAAATTTCGAGGATCAAGATTCATTGCACTTGTCCGAGGACATTAAAAATTATTCGGGGACTTTTGGACTCGATGCAGGTTTGTGAATTTTCGGAGTCGTCCACTAGTTTTTTTTTATATCCATCTTTTTGAAGGGGTGGACTTTGGCACCAGTTTTAAAGGCTCACAGTTCAATTCCGTCCGCTTAATTTAAAGAACGTGCCCGCCGCCATGTCCACGTGGCTTTTGTGCAATCCTTTGGTTTGTTTCCCGCGACGAAAAACATTTTTCCCGAGAAAAATCGCACTCATCGAGCTGCGCTTCAGCTGAAGGAATTGCGGAACTCAAATTTACTGTGGGAATATAAGCATCAGCGAAAGAATCAAAGGATGAAAGGCTGGTTGATTAAAAGTGGTGCGCCTCTCTGAAGTATCACTTAATATGGGTTGTACGGATCGATTATTGTTTCCAAAGATTATTTCAGAGTTTGTTTAAACTGAACCGGGTCCATGAATAGGATTTAAACAGAGCCTGCAAATGGAATCCTGGTAGAATTGAAAACCTAGAAATCTGTTATCAAACATATGATTCTAAGGTCGTTCCACATCTGAAATTGTATGCGCGAAAAATTCATGGATGAATTGGAGCCATTTGAATTTTAGCTCGGTGTATGGGGAAATTTACCTAATACCGAGATGGAACCGTAAACGGAGAATACTTATTAATTTTATGTAAATTATGCATGTCCAATGTCCGCTGGTCACAATGGAAAGCCTGAGACATCCTTTGAATCAACTCTGAGAAATGCAAAACATCAGTATCGAGTATTTTACGGCTAAGGATTTAAAATAATACTTATTGTAAGAAAGCAAAAACAGTTGCAACTTGAAGAAAAGGCTTAATTGTATTGTCCTTAAACCTTCATTTGAATTTTTGGGGGAGTGACTAACAGAGAACCTACAATTGAAAGTCCATTTGAAAGCTCCTCGAAATGTTCGGAAATGGAAACATCTGGTGGAAAGTAATGTGCTTTAAAGGGAATGGTAGAAGGGACGAAGCTTCAGGGCCACAGGGGCCAGAGAGGCGCGCGGTAGGTGAAGAGGGAAGGGGAGTCAAGCGCCAGGGCCAGCTCCTGACTGCCCAATCCCAGCGCTCCAATAAAGGGTATCAGGGAGTGTCGACGGGCGCACGCTATCCGTCAGGGACGACACGTGACTACCGTTTCAACCAATAGTGACTGCGTTCGTCCAAACCAGTTTCCTAAACATGTATGCATATATTCAATTGCAGCAGCAAATGAGTATTTCGGAAGGGTCTGGTGGGCTTCAATCATTAATATATCGAAATTTATTTTGCATTTGGACGCAAAGTAAGATTGTTTAGGCAGTTATGTGGCCATCTACCATTTGGACATCAGTTTATTTCACGTTTCAATAATTGTGACTGAGCAACCTGGCTCCATTATGCTTTTCCATTCTTGTTTTAGCGGCTGTGGCTCTTAAATCCCGGCGTATTCTTTTTGCCCTATCGTTTCGGCACAAAAACGAGTTTTGCAGTGGTTCCACTGGAAATAATCCATAGGTCCTTTTGAAATGGTGCGGCTCCACAAAGTTCTTCCTAACATTCTGGACTTGAGCCGTTTGACTATTCCGTCGCGGGTGAAGTCAAATGGCTAGGCGGATGACATGGCACCCACGTATGTTCACAGTTATGTCACATTGGAAGTTATAGATTAAAAATTATGCATGTCACTACTAAGTTATTCACTCTGTGACAGATATGTTGTCTATTTTTGTTTGGGAGAAATATCAGCGGGAAAATATTAGGAAAAAATCGATATTTTCTTTGTGAATTAGTGCAATTGGTAGGTCGTTCGAAGAATAGAGCACTGTCTTTGTTAGCACTTTAGTTTGCACATAATGAATTAGATTAAGTGAGTCACGTCTTACGTTGACCTTTTTTTACACAATTTAAAAAGAAGTTATCTTCAGAATGTTACCTTCGTTTCCGCAGTTTTTTATTACGCTTAGATATTAAGCGTCTGCCAGTAGCCACTCACAAGTATATTAAAGCGTTCCATCATTTTTCAACGATGGCTAAACGATTTTCGTGTTTCTCTTTACTCGTATTTCATGGATTCTTCTTTTAAATTGCCCATCGATACTGCAGAAATCGGAAATGATGTTGTTGCTTATCACTGTATTAATCGAAAATAGATCTTAAAGGAAAGGAATAAAGACAAAAGCGGAATATCGTGTGCTATGCAAAACAAAAAATGGTTAAGAAATAAGATACAAATAGAATATGTGAATAGAGCTTAAGTGATTCTATATATTTAATCTTCCTTTCTAAACCTTTATCATAGTCAATCTTGCGAGTTGCTGTATAATGTTTCTGCATGATGGATGAAAAAAGTAAATCTTAATTAATTCTGGGATTAAATATAGATCCCGAAGAAGAAGTGACGGTTCATATACTAGTAATACTAATACCTATGTATATGGAGTACCACTAATTTAATTAGCGGAATTATGTTCTCAAAGGAGTTTCTCTGCTTGTGTTTTTGTTTTGTGCAACGCAAGTGCACAAATGAAGAAGTCGCTAGAGCAGTAATTTGGCTTTCTATGACCAATGAGGGTAGATTCTCGTCACCATCGCTATCAACTTTGACTTTACGCACTATCTTGAAAATGCAGCCAAGGTGGAATTCGAATTCACAATTGTCGGCTCTAAAAAAAGAACTATTTTCCTCCCTTCTTTACAGAGATATTAAGGAAGAAAAGCAGAAGGAAAGCAGTGGCAAAACGGGCAAGTTTAAGATGAAATCTCTCTAAGACAAGTTAATGATCAAAAATCTTTTATGACAAATATCATGACTTTTCTGTAATGAACCTTTAATGACGCATTGTTTATGAAAATATGTACTCACTTCTTCTAACAACAAAAGTGTTGAATAAGATGTTTTTAAAACTCTTATTTATTTTTAAGCTTTTGATACTGAAATTATTCTGCGATACAGTAACATGAAAACACTAAGTTTTTCGTAAAAAGACTATTTCTTTAATATTTGCATTGAAAATTCACAAATCACAGCGTCTAAATATAACACTTATTTGCATTTTATTGCCGAAAGGTTTTAGAATATGAAAAGTAGGGTTTTTAAATCGCCACTACGCATGAACCCCAGGTTATCAACCAATTTCCGAGAAATATTTAAATATAAGAAAGACGAGGAAGTTTTTGGTTCATGCATCTACCCTCCTATTTTTAATTTTCTAGTGAAGCGAGTAAATAGCCAGAAGTGAAAAAGATGTGCAAACAAATTGGATTTTTCTCCAGGAAGTAGGTATTTTTTTCCTTTAAAAGACTTAATCGAATAGTTCCGTGGATAACGGTTACACGGGCCGTTCCGTTTTCCGGTGGACACGGAAAGATGAGGGTTCGAATCCGGCTTTGAAAATTGAATCTGCTACGTCGTAAAATCGCTTTCCTGGATTCCGAAAAACCACATACTCAGTCGTCGCAGCACATTTATAATCTAATGATCAAGATTAAAGGCTCTTAATGATTCAGTCTCCCTCTTCAATTACTTGAATCTACATCTATCTTCAAATTCTCTTGTTTCTCTCCCACTCCTGGCAGTAATACTGTCTGAATCCTCTACCACTGCCATGGCGAAAGCTCTAGTTTTTCCATCCCGAGCGTAAAATGCTCTCCTTCTTACTTTTTCGTAGCTTTTTGCCACGGACTTGCGTTCCGCGACCGGACTTGAGTGAATAATGGGAACGATTCGCGACAATTTGATTTCGGCTCCATGGACGCTCGAGTGGATTCCGGGGAGAGTGTTGAATGCCATTTCCACCTCTGCGCATCCGTGAAAGTGGTGGGCTCGTGCAGTGGTTCTGTTTTTTATTTAAAGCCCGGAATTCATGTTTGAACGAGTTCCTTTTGGTCGTTTTCATAAATGTCTTTTCTGTTTGGCGGATTTGGTGGACTTCGGCAGGACTTATTTCGGTAGTTTGGCAAGATCATTTCTATCCAGTACGTAGATTGGCGATATTTATCGTTTTTTTTCCCTTTGTGATCCTTGTTTCATTCCCAACAGTTAAGTCTAATCGCCGAGCACATGAAAGAGGGTAGTGTCCTTGTGTATGGATTAGTATTTTTACCGTTGCTCTCTTGTGATAAATTTATGACAGCATCCCATTGCTTATATTAAAGTGTAGGGATTTGTGACTAATAGGCAGTCTTTCGATAGAGGTAAGTTTTCAGTTAAAGATCACACATATATTGCTCGCCATATCACTTTACTACGACTTCTTCGAGCTCAGTGGCACAAGTTGTTGTAGGGTTTGCTGAGGCGCCCGGAGACCTACAACTTTATGAATAACTACTACATCACGGATCTACCCGGGGTAGCGTCCCAGCCACTGCTTTAATATGAGGTTGAAAAAGCTATAGAGGAAAAGCTTAGGCAAAATCAGATTTTTCTAGGGCATACAATATTATCTAAAATGGGAAAGATTATTTTGTTGTTAAGGAAAAATGTTTCCAAAATGTGATTTTATTTGGTTTAAAAAGATAATATTTGTGAAATTGAAAATCTATGCGAAGCCCTGATCTAGGTCAGCTATGATTCAGAAAAAAAAAGTATGTGGCTCATTTCAAAAATGTAATTGACTCATTATACTGACAAATCAGCTTTTAAGCCAAGAAGAATTACGTTCTAAAATTTTAAGTCCTTCCACACACCCTCTAACCATATAACTGGTGGTTCCTCAGGTCGATTTGTGGATTGAGTTATATTCTAATCTTTTTCTATTAATTTTTAAAGTGTAGACATGACTCGAAGGGATTTTGAAGAGTTACGAAGAGTGGTCATAGTAAACATAGGATTCCAAGAAGCAGAATCTTGTTTTCAGTATATTGAAGAGCTCTGTTCATAATTTCCCCAGAAAAAATTAAAGACAGTAGGTTATGGATTGTAATCACCAGAAAACTACTTTTTAATTACTCCTTACTCCATTCACCCATTTATTAAACCTCAAATTGCTCTCTTTTTTAAAGAGGAAGTTTTTTCCTAAAACACTCAAATTTTTCATTCTGTAGCTATTCATCCGTCTCGAACTGCGAATATTGTATTCTAATGGCTATCATTCGACGTCATGACTCTAATTTATCTTTATCTCTAATCTATTTATCTTATTTTGCTACGGATCAATTGCACTCATTTTTAGGAATTATGAAAATTCCTTTACAAAAGTGCACTACACTATGATTATAAACACTTAAAAAAGATTAATTTGGGTACGGTTCATGGAAATTATTCTTTAGACCAACGCCTTAGCAATGGGCGCACATTGCTCAAGCAACGTAAGTACTCTAGTTAATTGGATAATGGGATAAAAGGAGGTAAATATTTACGCATTTAAATGAGCGTTCAGAATGAATAAAATATAGTTCAAATGTAATAAGGCATTAAGTGCTTGAGGCACTCTCTTAAGGTGCATTGACTTCGTTAATGACAAAATAGGATGCAACGACGAAAGAGCAGAATGATGAGAACCCTAGGTGACTGCTCAAGTTGACTTCACTCCCGGCGCTTTGAGGTTAGACATAGATGTGTTAGTAGTAAAAAATAACTTGTCCCCCAGTAGAGAATTTGAAAGAACTTCATTCAATTCTCTAGCTATTTAATCTTTTGCATTAATCAGGTTCTTGTGACAAAGTAAGTGCAAATTTGATAATCGTAAAATTATATTATGTCTGTGGTAACAACAACTACGCCTTTATCGATAAATAATTGGGATTAAGTACTTGGGTCGTCGGATGAGACGCAAGGTACTGCTGGGCCACGCCTCGCGAAGTGTTCCCAGGCAGCAGCGGGTCAACGCCCGATGTAGATTCGTCCTTCACGCTTTCCCCATTCATATAGATGCTTCACTGTTTTACAATAAAACCTCCACGAATAGTAGCGTCCATCGGACAGGCATTCGAATTTTGTTTCGTTCATATTTAAGAAAAAATATAATATGAAGAATGCTTCAACGTTACCGAATTAAAAACCAAGAGACATCCATATTTTTGACCAAATAAAAAAATTGAAAAAAAAATCCCAGATATGAAGATAGCTGTGGATTTTGGTATTAAATTTATTACGGAGAAAAGGTGCGATCGTTTGGTTCATAAATCTAAAAAAATCGACGAAACATATATTGGGAGTTATGTTTTAACACTTAAATAAATTAAATTCCGTCAGCCAAATTGAGGTGACTAAATGCTCCCTCATTTTATGCGAAAACACGCAAGTTTAATGAACATACCCGGAAAATGTTTTTAACTAATGGTAAATTACACGGAATTTCTTTGATAAATTACTCTTCTGAAAATAGTCTCTAGTCTCCGTCGATTTCCAATCTCACTTACAAATTTATCACCCTTAACCAAGGGTTAGTCACCTTTGCTATTGTCCTTGCAGCTAAAAATCCCCATTACGCGTGTTTTTAAAATAAAAATATGAATCTAGTGCGTAATTAAAGGCTTTTGAATAATTCAAGGCAATGAAAACCTAAAGTGGCTATGTTAGGAGAAGTCTGTTAATAACCACCATGACCACCAAGATCTCATCCATTTTATCAATGGTTCTTGCAGTTAATTAAATACTTCTGTTTGCGAGTTCATACAAGAATAATTTGTGTTGCCTATTATGTAAATGGAATTTATGAAATAATGTAGTAGGTTTTTAGAGTGTTTAGTATAGTGTTAGGCGGGGTTTTAGACGTGAAGCATTGCTTAATCGCTGGGTTTTATCAAAACCTGCGGTGGCCGGTAGACTACTAATAATAAGATTTAGTAATGGTGCCTAATGTTTTGACGCTGGGGAAGAGAGCGAGAAGCGACAATAGCCCAAAATCGGACTTTAATTAGGATACTATTTTACTATTCTCTTTGCGGACGAAGTTTTATCAACCTTAAAATGTTTTCCGACGGCAACAAAAGTAGATGCCTGATTTAGCGGAAACCGTTTAACCTTATTCAGAAATCAAACTCGAACCTTCAGACTGATGCATAAGTTGCTTCTCTTTCGCGCATTTTTCAAGCACTTCCTTCAGCCGGTCAGCTACCCATCGTTCTTTGAATGAAGTTAGCATCGTGATTAAAAAACTGTGTACTTCAAGATCTAGATATTGTGAACAAAACCTCTGTATGATTATGTTTTACGTGCATAGCGAATTTTATGTTATATATTTAAATCCTCTCTCTTCCCAGTTCGCTCTTTATTCCGTCTCATATTTCACCTTTCACCTCATCACCCACTGTAAAGAGTATATGCTTCTAATATCTTGATAGGTATGGGTGAAAACTAAAAACCACGTTATTCAACCTGAAGGGGTGTTTGATTAAATTAGAAAGGGAAATCACTTACTTAACCCATATGCGGCATGAAAAACTCGCATATCAGGGTATTGAGAGAGGCAGTTCCTTCCCTTGCCTTCGCAACCTTCGGTTTTTCAGAAAGATCTATCGCTGGAGAAAATAACACAGCTTGGGAATAACTGATGGTCTCTTGAATAACTCATTTTTAATCCGTCTACCTGTGGTAGCCAAACGCTGAACTCACTAGGCGACCACACCCGATGAACATGTTTAACATAATTTAATTAATCGTATCTTAATGCATAAAATAAAGTGTTTTCCGAAAGTACCATATGTTTTTTGCTTGAAAAGTTCCCGGAGTAGTAAGATAAAGCGAATATGTGGTACCAAAGATGGCTTTTCCATCTTCTAGCCATCCGGAGTTGAGTGTGGTGAACATGTGTTTGTGATGTACCTATGTGTTTCACACGTGTAAGGGGACGTTAACATTGCAAGGAAGCTTTTAAAATCAGGTTTCCTCTTTTTCTTCGCGAAGACTCCACTGGGTCAAAGGACACAGTTTAAATACTCAGGTGCACTAAATATTTTGTCATTTAACTGTCTTGCTATCGTTTAGCGGTCGCTATCAAAGTCTTGGGAGAGTTCTAGCCTAACCTATCCAACTAGACTTCGGGTTGTTTACTGTGGTGGTTGAGAAGATAAAAGTACTGCTCAGGTCCATCCATCGACGGTAGCAGATAAGGTTACGAACCGGATTCATTTTCATGAATATATAAGATGACTAAAATTGTTCCTAATGCTAAAACAATAGTAATCGTTGCGAATGATCGAGAATAGAAAAAATAAGGAATGGAATATTTATGTTATTTTGATTGAATTGATCGTTGAGTAGGGGGTTAAAGAGTGAATATTTTAGACAAAATTATATTGTCAGAGTGCACGTGTAATGTTTTTAGAATTTCTTCTTCTACGCTGCAAAAAGGAGCTAGGTTCATGGGAAGGTTCAATACAATTAGTAATTTAGTAACATTCCTTCTCTAAACCGAGGCTGAAGTGAGTTTAACCACATCTCGAATATTTCACTGGACCAGAAAGGTGTCTCCCACATTTCGCCGCTAGTTACCTTGTCCGCAGCCGATGCAGCCGGTTACGCCTCGAGGAAGAATCAAAAACTTCCGATCATATCACTTAATTTATTCAAAGTTTATAATGCCTTCTCTATTTCGAAAGATGTCCTGTTCCCATTGTAAAATATAAACTCTAAAAACGTCGAGGGAACTCCTGGGAGCTGAAATGTCGAGAAATTTCGGCTCCCAGGAGTTGAGCAAAATAATTTATTAAATAATTCAATTCAAACCTTCTATACCATTAGCACTGGATAACAGACGAGTAACATAAAACAGATATAAAGATAAGTACCTAAAGGATTCTTTGAAGTATTTCAGTGGAGTAAAAAGAGAGTCAACGGTTTACATGCATATTTTTTAAATGATGATGGAGTGATTACATTTCTTCATACGGTCGTCGTGAGAATAAAATGTAGTTTATTACGCAAGGTTAAAATAATTGCTAAACGTGATGAGCAGGTTATCATAATTACTCTATTATAATTTTTAAAAGGGAAAAGTGTATCCATTCTCAACGCGAAGTTGCGCGGTTTGCTTTTTGTGGTTTTAGTTGGATGTGAACATTCACATGTGTGTAAGTGCTTTGAAGTCAAACTCAATGCTCATCTCTCCGAGTACACCACGCTCAGTTAAATCGTTGCGGCTTCAACCATGCAATTATTATTTCGTCAGAGGCCACGGGGGAATGTCGCATTTGGGGTCGACACGATTCCGACCGACCTGGCTAATTCGGGCGTAGAAAATAGATGATATCATCGCGGCGATACCGGTCTCGACTCCTCGACAGTCGCGCGACTGGCTAGGATCCCGGCCGCCGCTTCCTCTCCCGGTGGCTCCCCCACCGAATCGGCGTCGGGGGCGGCGACTCGCATCCACCTGCTGCAAAACGTACTTACCTCTGTGATGTGGAGAGCGTTCTTCCTCTTGCAGACCCACCCCTTCCTTCCTTTTACCTGGATATGTGAAATGCGGCCGTTGGTAACTCGCGAATGTCTCACGCGCGAATTTAGCCATCTGCTGGCATAACGTGATTCTTCCACTTTTTCGTCGTCTACGAGAGCGGATTAGTGCATGCGAAGCTAGTTTGGAATTAAACGAACCGAACAAATAGATAGCCTGCATAGATAAGCTTTTTCCGTGCTTTAATTTCGTTGACTTCACCTTTTCTCACAGTTTATGGAAAGAGTGCAAGGTCATTTCACGTTTTATTTCTCCATTCAGGAAACCACTTGGAAATAATATCGGATTTTAGTGGTCCTTAGTAGGTGTTAGGCAAAAAAACGAAAATGTTCTGTATCGTTTTTAATGACCTGGTTTGTGCTACCCCTAACTTGGTGCACTAGCATAAAATTCGTCAACCTATTTCTTCTCTTTGAATTCCCCATAACAACACCTATCAGATTTGAAGTGAAAATATTTTTTAATAGTTTTACTTTTGGCATATATATTTCACATTATTAAAAAATATGTGAAATATATGCTTTTCTGGTCTAGTCTATATAAATAATGACGTCTTCCAATATTTTTAAAGCCTATGAAATGTCTACATCCCTTATTTTATGAAGCTTTGTTATTGGCTGCATTAATCTTGTAATCATTGAAATTAAATAAATAAAAGAATAAAACACAAAGAGGGTCGGGGTTTAGTTCCCTGCTGTCGGGAAGAGCGTATTATAGTTCCTTTTTTTTAACTTGACAATAGCCTCCATTCTTTAAGCCAGCAACTCTGTTATTGTTATCTGCTATTGTCTGCATGCTAGACAATATCTGATCACTAACCAGATCATTAAATTCTCTCTAAATGTATTTTGAATTTCTGTCTTCTTACCAGGAAACCCTGGTTCCTCTTCTCTATCGTAAAAATGGCCGGTCAGGAACTCTTCATTACGACAGTCGTGTTCGAAATTTTTTCTCCATGGTTAACGGCGGTGCTAGAAATGGTTGCTTTCCATTATGGGGAAATTGTTGGGTGACTTAACAAATATCTTGGTCATTTACTGACATTTTGATTTAGAGTCAGAATCCCTTGATTTTTATTGCATAAAATAATTCTTTAATAATTCTTCTTTGCATTGATGGGAAATGCATGGGGTATATCGATTTAACCCATATAAACCAATGTTACCCGGGAAAAACAACCAAAATAAGAATCCGCCAAGAATTGTACCGACATCACTCACTCTTAAGATGTACGTTACATTTTAACAATCATTTACCAAGGATATGTTCGCATTGAATTTTTGAAGAATCGAAGATCATCCGATGATACCAAAATGACTTATTGAAACGATCCTCTGATCTCCCTTGAGTCATAGTTTTACACTCAGATTAAATCTCATGCGATTTCTCTTTAATGTGATACAAAAATAGATTTATTCCTTGAGAGTAGAAAATCAATAAAACACTTTTTGAGGATTAATACAAAAACAATAATTGTAAGATATTTGATGTTATTTGATTTGAGTTTATTTGAGCTGTTTGAGTAAAATATTCAGTAGTTAGCGAAATACACCAATTTTCTTAATTTTCATTTCTCCTCATATTAAAAAAATATTGTTAATTTGGTATTTTACAGTGTATTTTTCCATTACAAAATTCCTGAAACAATGATGAATAATATTAAATAATTCATATTTGGAAAAATTTGCTGCTTTGAAAAAAGGTATACCTGCCCATCTTAGAAAAAAATCGGTCGTTAGGAAAAACATAAAGTTTTATATAAAAATATCTGAATCCGGGATCAAAAATTGAAGCAGAGTCCTTAAGTGAAATTTTGACTTTTAATTCGAATTTAGCGTCAAAAATTACAGAACAACGAGTCCATTTCATCGAATTTACTGCATCGTTGTTGGCCGGTGTTATTTTATGACTCGCACTCCCTCCCAGTCGGACCTCACCCTCCGGCGGCTTGGACCGCGTATGAAAATGCACATGACATAGTCGACCATTGCGGTGTTCCGTAATTACAAAGGCAAATAACACTTATTAATTTTTAGACTAATTAATAATTAGCAGCACCAATGAAATTTAAAACTAGTTCCGGCACATTAACGTCGAAATTAACGGCACATTAACGCTCAAAAATGTTATTTCGTCACAATATAGTGGGAGTCACCGGCAGACTTTTTGTTTCCAAAGTTACATCATGAACGTTAAATAGCCAATCTTTGCGGAATTTAATTCGTTTTTCAAAGAGGATAATGAATGAATCTTTTATCTGAGAAGAGACCTTCTTACTTTTCAAATTCGAATGCTGAAAGTCATGAAATATGAGGATGTTTTAATATTAGAAGTGATATTAAAACTTAGCGTTAAGATGAAATGTAATTGATTTGAAGCATTTCTTTATTGTGTGCTAATGAAAGTATGTAATATATACTCATGTTAGTAAAGCATTGGTAGTGTCTCAAGGGTTGGTACTTTATGAAAATGACAGAAATAAAAAATATTATTTTTCAACATATTATAGATGAGACATGTAGAAAGCTTCATAAATTCCACTATATATTTCAGTGTCACGAAACTTGTAAAACGTATGACGCTAGTGAATTTCCACTATTAATGATATATTTAATTAATAGATTGCTGAAGGAATATAGCCAATCATGTCTCTGATAAAATCAAAAGTCTCCTATAATCATCATTATTCCATGCGAAAAGTATCGTAGAATGAGTAACATACCCTGAAGGTACTTTAAAAAAGCGTATGTAAGTAATTTTTCTAAAGGTTTTGTGAAGCGTTTGAGCCCGTTAGTGATATTTTTTACTTTTAAAAATATTTATAACGTAAAAACCAGTAATAATGTCCACTTCTATTCCTTTACATTTATTTTCTCGAGCGTAAATTAATATAACTTCATTCTAGAAAGAAAGAGATTTGGCACAGTAAATTTCTCACCAAAACATTTTCAATAATTATGCAAGTTTAGTTTTAATCTTTACCTTGAATAAGTGTTTTGCAGTGGTTATTAGCAATACCTAATCTTCCATATAGATAATTAGGTTTTATAAGTAGGTACGTATATTAGATCTCATGGGGTTTAATTGAGGATTTGAGATTGTCCATATCGACCAATGCGAGAATCTTACTCTATTATTATATGTAATCTACCGGTTAAGGTAGGTCTTTGATGGCACTCTCTTACAGTAAGCCTATCTTTATTTCTGCATGCTTTCTCTCTCCCTTAATTCCATCCAATATGCCTAATCTTTTCCTTCCTCTACCTCGCTTCCCCAACATTCTACTCTCTATCACCTATCACCTTCTTCAACAATTCATCACCTATCAGCACGCCCAGCATACATTTTTTCTGGCTTCTTTAATCTTTCTCTAGTGATCCGTTCCAGGACATAGTCTCAAGAAAATAATTACTTACTTAAGCTAAGAATACTGACGGGGATAACACAATTACATGAGCATAATGCACTCTGCATGTGCTTCCACAGCGGAATGGAAACACCTGGTGGATTGACTCGTCTATTTTCTGTCCTTGTTTTAATTAACCGTCCCTCGACCCGCGAGTTAATATTTTATTTCTCGTAAAGAGGGCGAAAGGGGTGCAAATTCAATTGAAGCCAGGACTGAGCGTCCTCTTTGAGGGATGACGTGAAAGTGGACACGACATCACGGGAAGTGGAGAACCTGTAGAGGTGAACACGCTCAGCAAACGTGCTTAATGTTTACGAAAGTAAGTCTTCCTCGAATATCATGCTGTGATATTTTCTCCAGCACTCAATTCTCGTGAGAAAAAAATTCCACTTCCTACATAAATTTGGCCTGCTATGCGAATTCGAAGTCTTTGAATGACTTTAAACGGCTGGCTCTTTCAAAAGCTGCGTGACAAGAAGCAGCAAGACTTTGAGTTGTTGAGTAAGCGTTTGAAAAATAAATGAAAGAAGAAAAATGTTTCAATTGAGGCTAAAACAAAAAAAAATGAATAACTTATTAATTGCTTGGTTGTCAGGTGAATATTCACCCAACAAAGACATTTCCTCTCACTATTAAAAGACGAAACGTAAATCAGAGATAGACTTAACGTTCACAAACACAAGATAGCTAAGTTGTTTAGCTTACCCCTGCGAATAGTTCTTCAGGGTTCAAGCTTGCTTTATAGAGGTATCAGTAAAGTTCATTCAGGTGAGGATGAGAAAAAAACCCCATGCCATATGTCACCTCAGGTTGATTTTAAATCATTTGAGGCAATTTACACAACATTTGCGTATGGTACGCTGAATGAAGTTTTTAAATAATGCAAGAATAGGTACGTTTACAAAGTTCTTGAAAAGGAAATGAAAGGTAAAACAGACGGGCAGACCTAGTTGCTTTATTAGTTACCATTGCATCAGACCTTACTTGGGGAAAATACATACGACATGCTACCCAAATCTTCCGAGAATTTACTCATAAAAAAGAAAACTTACCTTAAATCGTAAATTACACCATCACCTTTGATGTTGTGACCTCTGGCCTTTATGCAACGACTCCCGTGATTTTAGCACTGTTGGAAGCAATGCTGGAAGTCTGCAGGTCGTGACGTGTTCAAGATCTGTTGGGATTCCGTTTGGATCTTTTTAATTTATTCAAAAAGAAAGAGCTAGAAATCGCAAGGGGCTGGGTCGGGCGAATAGTGTGGGATAGTGGTCAAGTTTTTTTGTCAGGTGGTCTTTCACAACGACCAAGATGTGTGTAGGGGCATGTCTTGGTGAAGCAGCTAGTCTCTTTTCTTCCACACCTCAGGCAACTTGCGACTAACATTTTCCTTCAGTCTCATCAAAACATAGCAGTAAACCTTCGTCGTGACAGTCTGATCAGGAGTAACAAATTACGTATGGGAAATTTCATGAGTGACAAAGAAATCATCGACATTGGCTTGATTTTACTTCTTAGAGCCCTTTTTTGGCCGCAGAGAGGATGATGTATTTCTCTGTGAAGATTGCAGCTTTGTTTCAGTGTCATAGCTATACACCCATGATTCAACTGCAGTTATGGGTCTGGACAGGAAATTTGGGTAATCTCGTTAACTATTATGTACAGCTTAGTGCAAACCTCAACCCGATGGCCTCGCGACAAACCTCGCTGCAATTCGTCTCATCTTCAGCACATCCACTAGAATGCGTTGGAATGCCCGCATGAAAGTCCAACCCTATTAAAAATGTCATGGATTGTCTGCATATGTCCCTTAAGAGTCACTTCACGCACTTTCGCGACAATTTATGGAGTTGTGCAAGATGGCGGTCGATACGAATATTTGTCATTCTTCACAGACTCCCGGCCATCACTGAATCGCTTAAAGCACTCAACTGTTCTTCAGGTTTCAGAAAAACTTAATGCAGTTAAACTAAACCCCTTCACTTCATATTTTGGAATTCACTGGCAGGAAATAACACAGTGTAACTAAAACATCAAAAACTAAGTAGAACGTGTACTCAGGAAAATGGGGGTTGACAGACTGGGAGCTGAAGTACAAATCAAGTGACATCTGGTGGGAGGTTCGTACTACTAGGTGCATTATTCAAGTTGTAAGACCTCCAATTTTTTTTCTCCGGACTGGAAATGGATAGCAACATGCGGTTTGTTTTCAAATGAGCGGGTAGTTTTTGTTAATGCGTGACAGAGATGGCAACACTGTACGACAGACGGTACCTCTAGCGGATGCCGCGAAAATGAGAACTGTTTTAGATACTTAAAATGGCGACGTTTTCATTATATGACCAGCGTGTAATCATTCGTTT
>LYUA01003437.1:153610-164597 GCA_002093875.1 Calopteryx splendens
CACACCAGCGCACAAGTAGACATTATGTTCATTGTACGTATAGTTCCGGACGTTAATGAAAATTCCTCTCGGACGTCCTTAAATTAAACTCTCTTAAATTAAAAGTCCGGGGTCCTTAAAATTTCCGAAAATAGCCAGATGTCTGGTATATATACCTATTTCTTGCTGCAAGTTTGAAGGGTAGACATCTTCTCTTGCTAACCACCATGCGTTTACACCATACACAGCATGCTCCCAGGTTACAGACTCTCTTGGTGTTGTTCAGCACCTGAATGGAAAATAAGAAAGAGACCTTCGATAGATTTTTTATCGTACGACTCTGATACGATTGTAACACAATTCCGTGAGAGAGTCATTCTACGATTGAAATGAAACTTTGCCCCCATGCGACGCAGCCTCTTGTAGACGTATCTTATGTTCCTTCTACGTCCCGCCATCCCATCCGTCTCTATCGAATACTTCTGTTCGTGCGAGCGACTTTTCAATTGTCCCATCCCTTACCTCTGCCCTAACGCTCGTGAATCCTTGGAGTCCAAATCCCGTATTAGCATTAGCCTCGAGCGAATGCATTCACCCTCGGCCTCGGGATTTTTTAAAGCCTCCCTCCCAACGACCCGTACTCCTTCCTCCGGGAAGCATTCTCCAGATCTGTTATCCTTCGGCGATTGAATATCTCCAGGAAGTCTTGAAGTAAGTGAAAGTGCATCGGCCGATTTACTTGTGATTTTTGACATGCGCGTTGCCTGGGTGTCAGTGAAATGTTAAACTGTCGCTTTTTTTCGCTCTCTTTCGGAGGCGAAAGCTGTGTGTCACCATTATCTCCTCTCGTTTAGGATTGGAAGAGTAGGCCTGAGAATAAAGGGAGCCTTCACTGCAATACAGTGCTAGAGGAGATTTTGAGCATGAAAGAGGTGAATTCAGAACGAGGAATATGTAAAAAACTTAGACACGAAAAAGCCAGTATTTGGTAAATTTGTAGGGAGGAGGCGAGAGGGTAAATGCACGGAGGGCGTACGGGAAGGGATTGGATAAAGAAAGGCCTTTTGAAGGTCCTTCGACCAATCCAGATAAAAGTGCCTATCGTGACCTCTTCCTCGTAAAACACATGTATTGTTATTTTACGGATGTAATAAAATTGTTGTGGGAAGATGACGTTGATGGATAAAGTACGTATACTCCTCCCACATCATTGGGGGAGAATTTTGGGTATTGCCAGGATAAGCACGAATGTCGAATAATTTCGGTGAATATCGAGGTACTTAAGGATTATTTATGGTTACAAATACAAGAGGTGATTTGAGGAATGAGTCGGTCATGAAGGCATGTGGGTTGGTTGCTATATAAATTGACGGGTATCAAAGAAATATGTATCCATGGATGAAGAAGGTAGGGTTTTGAGATGCTCCGAATCAATATTAATCATTTTCAACACATCTTCTCCTCTGCTGGAGAATTGTTTTGTTTTGAACTTATCATGTTACGCTAGCTCGGTCACTCACAGTGGGAGTGAATGAGAATTAAAGCAGCAAAAAGTTATACGAGAGAAAAGTAAGTGGTATCAGAAGATATAACCGTAGAAAGTTATCGGTGAACATGGCCTCTCTTCAAGATACTTAAGACGAGGAATATTAGGAGTATTTTGAAGAGAAGGGTGACGGATGATGAGAGAAAGAAACAAAAAAGCGATATAGAAACTTATGTGTATTGGAAATGTAGTATTACATATATATGATGAAATTAGTGTATAATTGAATTAATAATGAAGAACTTCCATTCCATTTCCAAGTAGGAAGTAAGTTTGTAAAAAAACTAAGTTTGTGGAAAAATAAAGTTATTTTGTCTTTCAATGATGAATGGTTTTCACCAAGTAACGGCCGACACCATCAACTCATGTAAGGTATCAGTAATGACGGAATGTTTCAATAATAGGCCATAATGACGTGGATGGATTGGTTGGAAGTAGGATAGTGTGGCAGGCTGCAAAAAACCAACACTCGATGGAATGTAACAAACGTCAGCTGATTAAAAGTTTGCCTTTTCATCGTAATTATGAATCCTTTTTTCCCCGAGTGAGGTAGTTGGTAGTTTGGATTCTCCACATTTGTGATGGAATTAATACTACTGACGTATCGCGTTACAATAATAACGTGCCACAACTTAACCGGATTCAATTTTTAGCCTGAGATCATTTGAATACCAGGATAATTCTCTAGCCAGCTTCTTTTACTGGTATAGCACCTTATGTGTGTATCAAGCTTATCAATCCTGAACACTATTTACTGATTGCAGTTGGCAGGAAAATCTTCGGAGTCTTAAATCAGGAAAGAATTGAAATGGTTGAGTCTTAGCAATGTTGAAACTCTGGCGTTACAGCCTCGATGATATCTGTCAGGGGAATTACTTTTCTTGAAAAATGAATTTTGCACATGTAACTACAAATTTCCAATGCTGAGTTATCTTAATTGGTTTCCCAACTAGGACAGGTAGTGATAATCGCGGCGGTAACATGCCGAAATAATAATGCAAAGGTCATTTGAAGGTGCTCTGTCGTGTCGCTTCTAGCATTACCTATTTTCCTAGAGTAATTGGTTCGACATAACCGAAGAACTAATCTTATGTCACTTAAAAGTGAAATATATTTTTTCCTACACTCGTGTATAAAGAAATAGCGTCAGAGAATAACAAAAGAGTTAAATATTCTGGGACTTTAAAAACCAGCTTACACCATGCTAAGAAAAATCACAATCTTTGTTGCTGTCATGTGCACCATTGTGTGCACCATGGTATCACTGAATGGATTATAACTTTTATATTTAGCCACTGAAGTACAAAACAATATATTTAGTTTTTTCCGACAAAGTTTCACATATATCAGAGGAGAGCAGGTGAAATACATGGGGTTGCAAGTAGTTAAGTAGTGGGCCTTGCATAAGTAATTGTTAAAATTATTTATTTATTTACTTAGTTATGTTTAAATGATTATTTAATGAAATACACATGTTATTGGAACAAATATTTATTGATAGTGTACTGTCTAGGGAAGGAATGAAATTTTATTCAATATTTATTCAAGCTGGGTTTTGAATTGCTACATCTAATTATGTATAAAATCTGTGTTCAAGTTTCCAATCGCTGTTGTAGTGAACTGGTAAATGGCAATATCCTTTGTTTTTTCGATTATTCAACGTGATTATTTTATTTTTCAGTTTTTTTATTTTTTATAGTTATTTTACTTTGTAAATTTTATTTTAGTATTTTTGAAAAGAAAATTGTAAACGAATTAATTATACATAATATTAAAGCCAGATAGGTACTTTGCTTGAAAAAAATTTCTCTGCTGATAATGGATAATGCTATTCCCTTTGATGTTTTTAACCAGCTTATTACTTGTCATTATGATCTCATCTGCTTATTTAATGCGTTTTTAATGAACACGCCAGAAGGGGAAACATTTCCTCAGATATATTCCTGAGAACGATATAAAAGTTGTGTCTAGAGTTAAATGCCGTTCTTTTTGATTCTCCGAAATTGTTATTCAAACCTTGTTCCGAGGAAATGTTTGAGTATCCCTTCGGGGTAGGGTCGTTTGGATTGTGAAGAAAATAGGGTACAGTTGGATGTATGGCCGAGCATTTACATTTGTTTTATGTGAAAAAGATTTTTACGTTGAATCTTGGGAGTTCCTTTACAGCTCGCATTTTCCGTTAGAATGTAATACGTGTGTAATAAAAATCAGTTATGTTAGAGCTCTTACATCATGCCAATTTATAAGAGTGACAGATCCATAAGATAATAATTTATATCAATTACTGCATTTATTTTATTTACATTTTATTATTGTTTTCATTTCTATTTAATTTTCATAATTATAATCATTTTTAAGAATTAGGTATGTAAACGCATTATTTACTCTAAATATTTAAAGTAGATTCCTTGCCTTAGAAAAATTGGCTCCACTTTTTAAATATTTACCTTACCATTACAGTTCTTTCAAATTACTGTCACGAGGAGAACGATCGCGGGCATTTTATGTGCAATGAATAAATAAATATATGTATAAGAGAAATAATGAACAAAATATGTATGTAAATGTAAATCACGAATTTTATGGCAAAAATTAAAGGTAAATAACTAGCAAACAGGGGTTTCATCATTAATTTTCTGATCGGCATGTTTCTGCTCCATAAAAAAGTTTGAATTTTTTTCTCATTATAGGGTAGGTATGAGGAAACTAGAATAGCATCATCACGCTACTAGACGAGATACTAAATGCACATCAAAAACAACAGTAAACATTTGATTGATTCAGTTTCTCAGATTATTTTTTAAAAGACGGAAAAACACGACCAGGGTACACCTTAGTACTAACCTATTTATTGATTCATGGCAACATATAAACGAGATAGTTTTGCCTCTTTTTTCGTTGAACAATTTTCAAATTTCCTCTTAACCTAGCAAGGCGTTGAACCCGATTGTTATCTCGCTTTCTAAAAACATTTAGAATTCGATGACGCGTTCTTGTTGGTAATGTAAAGTGCTAAAAAAATTCTTGAACGATGAGGATACCTTTCTCTCGGGTTCCGATCGGTGTTCGCCTCGAGCGATTTTCGCGCCACTATCATCAGGCGGGCGTTCCCTTGGCAACCGAGCATTCCCGTGGACGCGCTTCAGTTGAATAACCACATCTTGAATTGTGTAAATATCTGAGTTATTATTGATTTTTCATCCACGGAGAGGTTTTTCAATCCATGAATTGATAATTGCAGTTCTCCATATTCCATGTTATGTCATTTCTTCCCACGGCATTTTTTCCCTTTTAGTGCTTTATAAATACATTTAGATCGCTTCGGCGACTTTACATAATTATTAGATTTACCATTTCTATCTTTTCATGTACACTTTTCATCATGAAAATGGTGAATTGCTCTTTTATGACTCGCTGGGTACTTCATTACTAGTTACAGTGCAGTACAAATAATTATTTTTAACAAAGTCATTCGTTTTTTTCAAATTGCAAAAATTTCAACAAATTATTTCCTTTATTCCCAATACACCCTGGCATGTCCTCAATGTCCGTAAGTACCTATTAGCTCTTTTAGGTCAAGCTTGTATATTCACCTTCAATGTTTTCTTCTATTATGCGTAGGTACATCAAATTAATTTTGCTTCATGGTGTGTTAATCAATCCCTTTCGACTTTTACAATCCATCTGTTTCATAGTGGCTAAGAGTCTTTGAGCAGGCTTTAGATCCTTCATGCAGCAAAGGCGTAACATGTGAATATAATTTGTACACTTCTGGCTATAGCAATTTTAGTAGAGTTTTATTAGAGAATATTTTTTCAAAAAAAAAGGGCCCATAAGGGACATTTTCTACTTTTTACTCGAGATAAGGCCAGTAAAGAAGGTGGAGCAATTTTTAACAGAATCTGAAGTGTGCATGATCCATTTTTTCTCATTATTGACAAAATTTCTTGGAATCCATTCTTTCAAAAAAGCTGAAGAATGTCTTCTTGCTCACGCTGTCATAGGTATGAAAATTTCTAAATGTTTTTCTGTGTACGGAAGTCGTTTAAAGGGGCCACCCATAACCACGTTTGGGAAATAGTTAAATTGAACACGCTGGTATAAACAACAAGTTAAGGGTGTTAAATAACTTTAAGGATGTTAAGTAACTTTGAGGATGTTAGATAACGTATTAATAAATAAATTTGTCTCGCTAATGTGTTTTGAAAATTTCTAGTGATGCCTGCATTAAAATTCGGCGCACTGCAACTTCTACCTTACATTCTTACATCCAAACTTACAGAATGTATTTTTGCCCTTTTCACCTTTGGTATTCGCATTTGACATGCGGGATTTATATCTTCTACAACCCTATAGCATACAGTCTTCTCGTTTAATGCTCTTTCATTTTACATTCCTTCGGTCTTTAGAAACATAGGATGCCATTTCTTCTCAAGCTCTCTGCTACCTTCGACTTGGAAAAAAGGTAGTCCCTTTAATAGAAAAATCACTTATGGTTCTTGCTATATACTGTGCCACCGTATGGGCTTTGCGATTTTAAAGGTAACTTTCTAAGGCAAGCTGGTAAGAATTAAAAGATAGAATTAGCTGGATGCCTTTCTTTTGTCCTAATAATTGGCCGTATATTACTCAGGAAGAGCTAGAGTATAATTGGTCACAATATGTAAATTATCGGCACGGTGATCACCAACATTCGTTTGAATGCTATTTTATATTACGGTCTCCGTCTTATTAGTGTAAAAGTATAAATTCGGAGTTTTTTTTTGTTCAAAACGAAGTTGATATCTCAAAAAATGAGGCTGAGTCAATGAACCTTCAAGCCACAAGGAACTTTGAAGCCCAGCGAGCCCACATTTGAAGGCATTCTTAGTGTTAAGATAAGACGTGAAAATTATGTAATCTCCTGTATTGAGCACCTTTAATACGGAAACACTTAAAAGTTTTATTACTAGAGTCGAAATAAGGAGATTTTAAAATTTTATTTTAAGAAAATTCAATTTCCTCACTCCGGCATTAGGAGACTTTTTCCATTCCCGTTTGGGAAGTACGATGGCAGCGTGGTAGAAAGCAATGTATATATCAGGGTTTGAGTTCACTGTAGGAATAAGTACACCTCAATTTTATCAATTGGTAGGATTTGTTTTACCAATGAAAGACCATAGCTGGAAATATGCATGGATTTTAATGGCATTGGGTGGAAATGCTTTTCAGAGTTTGGAAATGCGATCAGTAGGGATATTTATTTGAATCTAGTTTTCTAATGGTAACACGCGTTCCATCAGTAGATACTATAGATTAATGAAGATGATAAGAAGTGGAAATATTAAATAAGGAATTTCAACAAAAACATTATTTCTGGGTGCACTAAGTAATACTACTTTCTTAAATGAATTAAATAACGAGTACGGGTGCTGTTCCCAATTTTCACATTTAATACTATGAAATCAAATATTACCGTAATTATTATGCTAAAATATAAAAATATTATTAAACTTCTGCCAGATCTGATTTTTTTCTTCAATAACCTATGCAATAACTTATGCAACTTTTTTCTGATGACAGTGATCATAAAATATTTAATTACCTTAGAAATGTTTTATAGTAGTCATCATTTTTATTATCTCCATTGTATATTTTTTCTTGATTTTTAAAGGATATTTGATGACTTATTTTTCATTTTAATGAAACTCTGTTAAGGGATTTGAGGCAATGTTAAACAGCGAGAAGGTCATTGTACATCCATGTTTTTGTAAAATGTTATTATTGGTCCTATCAGAAGTAGAATAATTTTCCGTAAAATATTTACAAATATATTTACAAGTATATAGTACCCAGTTCCAAAACTCCAAAGCATTGAACAGTCATTTTTTCACTTTGTTTCCCTGTCATTCCAGGTTTCCCCAGAAGTTATAGTTTCCTGAACCACCCTGAATTTTTAATAGGGTCCCTCAAAAGCTATCACCTTGGATTGAAATCCAAAACACTCGCGTAAGAAGCCGAAGCTTTTTTCCCATGTATATGAGACCGAGTCTACGGTTCGCCCACCCTCGCATACCCTTATCACAGGGGTTCTTATATTTTTTCCAATGCTGGCACTCCTTGAATTCTGAAAATGTGTTCTCTCAACCCCTTGCAACATATAGATTTTTTATTCACCATAGCTGACGAAAATTCCGCTCTTCAAACTGTAAAAGTATAAATGCAATATATTCAATTACGGTTTTTACTTGAAACAAATTTGGCACCATATGCATGTTTCGATATATTTTCATAAAGTTTGACCTTATTAAATACATAATTATATTCTTAAAGATTATACTTAAAACAAGGATTTATTTAAATTTACTATAGTTTTCACATTAGTAACACACTTAAGATCACTTCAAAATAGAAACACGACCGATTTCGATGAATATTGTCATCATCTGGTTCATTATATACCAGATGATGCCGATGTTCGCGGAAACTGGTCATATTTCAGTTTTGAAGCCATGTTAAGTGTGTTAATATTGTGAAAACTATAGAAAATGCTAACTAAGCCGTGTTTTGAGTATAAACATGGCATTTCAAAACGGTACGGACCTCTCAGTGAATTTTATCCTCAAAGACTGTTACTTATAATTTTATTTTTTTTAATTGGGCTCTGTGTATGAAACTGCCACATGTGTATCACCGCTCGCATTTCAACAATTCCTGGCCTTTTTTTGCATTCATAGGTGAAGAAATTTTCGCCTCACACTAGGAAGTTGTAGTATGATGCATAAGAATTTGCAGTGCTCTCTCCACTAGTTGTGGAAATGGTTCAAATTGGATTCACCAGATATTGTCTATTTTCATTAAATGGAACTCCATGTAAATGCGCCCATGGTCTCGTATTTAAATGAGATCATGTTTCATCAAGGCCCCTACCATCCATACAATTCGATATGTAATGAACCTTCCAACTAATTTAATATCTCTTGTGGAATGTTTTCCTTGGAAAGAGTCACTCAGTTCTTGCATTTGGAATGCAATTTTCTGTGCAATTACTGTACTGCCCTAATTTCCCTCCAGGGCAATTTTCCTAAAGGGTTTCATCAAACAACATAAAATTGACAAAATTACCTTTTACCACACATTTTATCCAAAATGATAGTTTCAGAATGAAAACAGTCCATTTTTCTAAGTCCGTTATTATGTTAATCTAAAATCTTTGTAATGATGTGTTTAATTCATCAGACCATTGAATATGTCGACTTAATACGATAATTAAAGAATTAATCCTAATTTTTCAAATCTTCATGGATATTGCTATTTTCATTAACGAAATTAATTATCTCATGGCCTAATTCAAAAGTTCTTCCCCGAGTTAGCCACCTCACCTCTGTCTGTTCAATTTCTTTGCAAAAAGCCCCAAAAATTTGTTTATTCAGCATTTAATTTGATCAAATTAACTATAGCCACTGCAGTAGACAAAATATTATTTACATTTACTGGTAATGGTTTTGATGAAAGGATATGCCCGTGTAATTTTATTTTTCTATTTTTTCATGGGTGCAACAAATCCAGAATGCTTTCCAAGTATGTCGGGAGCACCATCTGTATAAATTCATCCAATCACACTGATTGGTATCTCATGTTGAAAATAGTAGTTGACATTAGTAAACATAGGTACAAATTCCTTTTGTAGTTACGTCTTTTGGCTCACAGCAGAAAAAGTCTTCTTTTATTCCTTTGCCTTTTTACCTGACCTGGAAAAACACTATTAACTGGCAGCAATCATCAACATCAATGGATTCATCAAGCGGAACCAACTTTCGCGGAGAAGGCTTTGATATTTTCTACTACTTATGGTAAAATATCTTGGCTCATGTTTTGAATTCCAGATATTATAACATCATTTTATAGAGGAATTCTATTAATATCCTTGTTTGCTACCGAACAAAAAAAATTTATAAATTCCTATGCACAAGGTTTTACTAATTCCTCCACTTCAATTATTATTATTCAATTCTATTATTCTTGAATTATATACAATTTCATGGAGTTTATTTTTCTTGGCATACAGATATGATGCTTGTAAAATGAGATTCTCCAGTAACCTAGATATAAACGTAGTTGCAGTGCCACTCTTATTAAATCTTCCTCTCCGGAACTTCGTATATCAAGCTTATGCCCAGCATCTTCGTGACCATGTTGGTTATTGTGAAATGTTCTAACAGCTTGGGCGGTTTGAGATTGGAGTTTGAAAATATAGAGCAGCACAACATACATTGTAGTATTTGAGTGCCATATTTCTATGTTGTAAAACTAAAACCATATCACGTATAGTCATAATGCCAATAGTATTTCAATAACATTGCAGTGCTAACTGAAATAGAGAATATTTCGGTAGAAAATATTCTATTTACAATTTCGTAAAATATTTTAATTATTCGACCACAATAACAACCAGCTGCAATTAATACAATATACCAATTAAAAATACCGTGAACGGTCAAGTCAAAAAGGAATAATTTTATATAGGTTATACTTCGGTAAAAGTTATACAGCGGAATATTCTCATTGGAAACTTTGGTAGCAGAGGCATAAGTTGCATGAGAAAAGTAATGTTGTGATAGCGTCGCAGAATAATAAAACTCCAGCAAATAATAATAAAAATGCAAAATGATATTGATAAATTAGTACTGAGTATTAATTTTAAAATAGAAGAAAGAAAAAATAAGTTTAAACATAAAACAATATTTTTTTCTATTTATAGCTTTCATTCCTTCACTTGGGTGTCCACCAGAAACAGTTTAACCGGTGGTTTACCATTAATAATTATTCCTTCTTGTTTTTGGAGTGGTGGTTGTTTAGATAAATGGTCCGACACAATGGGAAGAATTCACTACAAGCCGTGTTGAATAGTTTTTTTAAAGGATATCTATGAAATAGAGTCTTATTTAATCTATTTTTAAAATGAAACTCCACGAAGTGATTCCTCCGTCAGTTTTATAGCAATAAAAAATGTATTGCTTTGTTAAAAAAATTCCGCGAAGTGATGAGGCAATAAATTCTTCAATAATCTACTTAAAAGAGAAACTATGGTCTAATTCTGATTCAGTTCTGATAACCTGTGGAATTTCTACTTTCAATTTTATGTTGACTTCTATTCACAATATCACCGATTAAAATTTAATGAAAAATGAAAATTAATGCAATTTAGGCCCGTATGTTGGCCTATATCAACCAATTAATCAATTTTTGGTGACTAATGGAAAAATTGGCGTCTTTGCATGCATTAAGAACTCATTCCAATTACTAAACCAAGTAAGTTTTAATAGGTGATTAATTTTTAATGACTCTCAGATGTGTTTAGCGGCAATTTAAATAGTGCCAATGGAAAGATGGGATGTTACTCCCACAGTAGATAGACCAAGTACATATACTTATAATCGGCGTAACAGTCACTGTAAAGAGTTTACTTTGACTCTACTTCCA
>LYUA01003439.1:6612-17703 GCA_002093875.1 Calopteryx splendens
GCAAAAAAGGTCAAACAGGAGTGGTGTCCACCATGCAGTCGATTTTACCATGCAAAAATAATGAAAAATAATTTTGCCGAGATATCATAAAATTTCCTGCATTACAGTCGTTGTGTGTGTCCACGGCGATTTGTATGCTCCGTTTTAACGACAGAGCTCAAAATAAGTGCCTACTGCCGAGGGAGAGTACAGTTGGAAGCAAATCCTTTCATTACGCATATAAGAAAGTATAAATACTTTTTTCCATTATTTTAATACACCTAGCATTTGTACAACGTAGATAAGGGAGGAGAGGTGGTTACGAATAGAAGGCGGCACGGGTTCTAAGTATTTAAGTGCCAATCGCTCACAGGAGATATTAGTAAAAATATCAAATATACATACACAAAATGGTGAAGAAGGTATTTAATACTTCACACCATTTAGAAAGGCTAACCGTGCCTTTTCACTATCTGACTGTAAGCGGAATAAAAGACGTCAATCCCTTATCCTTGCCCTCGATCAATATTAGAGTAAGCGTTGAACACTACCACCTATATAACGACACATGAGCTAAGAAGAGATGATATATAAACAGGGATCACGTCATATCCTATTGCCACAGCTAACATTTATGGCATTTCATCAACTCAATGTTCACACACGATAAGAACTTGACCACAGACACTATATGAGCAGTGCACTTCTGCGCTCTGCCACAGCGACAAACGTTATCACTTATAACTCACGATGCTATCAGCACTCACCGAACCATGCGACGAACTACCAACAAACGCTCGTTTCCGTGGTTTCACGCCATTGTGGGTCCGTAAAATGGGAAGTAACCTAGTAACGGTGATTCGAATCAAGGGTGTGCGACCTTGAAGAGGAGGACCAATCAGGACGCTCGGCGGAGAGATTAAATCCGAGACAGGCTCATGCTGGTAACTACGAACCACCGTTACCATGGACACCTCCCACTCAGCATTGTACGCATTGGATGGAGCGCCTGCTAACCCTTTCCCTTTGAATAAATTTCGCAGCACACACTCTCGAGCCCATCGATCGATCAAAATTTTCCCTGAATTATGAATCTGAAACCCACACACGGCGCATTTAGCAATTCGCGACGAGAGCATTGAAATTCCTTAGGACCATTATTTTTCAAACGTGAAGACAGTTCGTCGTCGATCGTCATGAAAATTTAACAGTAAACTGTTATATTTTCATGACGATCCCCGGAGGAAAACACTCAACTGCACCGAAAAGATGGCTTTTTAAAAAAATCAATCCAAGCATCTCCTACCTCTAATTCCCTCCTAGGATGCATTTCTCTCGCAGAGCGCGTATGGATCCGACTCGAAATGGGTGGCTGTTCTCCTCCCTGGCCGATATAAAAAAAAAGAATCGCGCCTTTCGCAAATGTCTTTAAATGGGACTTAAAAGCGAATGATGTCCCCCCCCGACGATTGGTCAAGGTCGTGCTCATCCGCCATCCAAGGACGAGTCCAATCACGACCCGGGACGCCTCTCAAGAGAATCGAAAGGGAGAACCAAGAGACTGGGACTTCGCCATCATCTGCCCCCCTCTGTACATTTTTCATGAGACGGCGAGCAACCAAGATTTATATCTCATACCCGACTGAACGAAACAAAGATGATGATAAAAAAAACCGGACGCCGATATGGCCTCATTGAAGGGAAGGTTTACTTTTTACCGCAGGGCGTTTAATGTAAACTTATTCCCCACTCCACCCCACACCACCACTCTCTCTCCCTCCCGCACAGAGACAAGAGAAAACAAAAACAAAATAAAGTAACCACGCGATCCCTCTTCTTGAACTATGCCTCCGTCCCGATTCCCACGGAGCTTTCAGGGAGTATTTTAAGCACGAGACTCGGCTTGGCATTCAACCTTTTTTGTTTGGAGATGAGCCGTTGAAAATTCAAACAGGACGCGGGATTTAATGCAGTCATCACTCAAAAACCATTTCAAAACAAGCATCCTAACCGCTGCCGTCTAATATACTTTGGGATTCGCAACACTGCTTATTGGCCACCATTAAGAGGATTCTCGCAAAGAAAGGACACAGTTTGCGCCGCGGACACAGGTAAGGCGACGATAGTTTTATCCTAAGAAGTGGAAAAGGTGTCAAGATGCCTTTGCAAATGGATAACTTGGATTACTTAATTTTGCAACAGGTAAATGACAACGTATGTAGACGCATTTGTGGCAGCGGTATTGTCACCCTTTCGCAAGTACGTACGCGCGATAAGCTGAGAATGAGCGAAAGTAACCACAATAATTGCACATTACATTTATTTTCCCTTCACGAAGCTGTGAGGTTCCTCAGAGGAGTATGCCCGGTTCCCCTGTTCTCCAGCGCCCCATCCCCCCCAAACAAACGATTTCATCGATGATATTTCGTATAATATATATAATTAGATAAAAGTACCTAAGAATTATTTTTTTAAGTTTTTAAAGGGACACATTAAACCAAACAACAACTGCGAAATAAAATACTTGGCGACAATAAGGACTCGCAACGGTGTTAGATCGTAAACTAAATCACATGCCATGGAATTGCAACTATATTTCGAAAATTTACATTTTATAACGCGCCATTAATTCAAATTTTATTTCACTCGATAGAATCTCATTGGCCATTTCGCAATCGTAAATTTTGAATGGGCAATGAGACCGACGCATTCCAAGTTCTCAAATACACGGCGGATTATTATCATTTACGCCGCTTCCCCTTCGCTATCTCGTGTGCCGAATATACACGGCCTGCCGCGGTGCATATCATCCATCCACGTCGCAGCACAACTCAAAGGAGAAAACGAAAGAGCTCATCTTATACCGCATATGATATGGGGCTATGATAGTTATAGGTACCTATGTAATAGCTTTCAGTTTTTAATACTTAATCTTTTCGTGTTTTATGGTTCATTTTGGTTATAATGGAAGTTCTGGTGTAAACTTTTCACCACTGGAAAACAATTTCAATGGATATTGCTGATTTTTAGAGTCATTCAAAAGGTAGTAAATATCCAGAGGTACGATTTAACCACATTGCCTGATACAAATGGTGCATACTTAGGTTTTGTAATAATTCCCATTATCTTAGAAGAAATTTCAATTAACTTCCAATTGAAGACTGAATTTTCAAAGCACTCACACTCACAAACACTGAAGGATATTGCTTAATTTAAGCAATATCCTTCAGTGGAGTTTTTATTAGAAAATCGGCAAGTTTGGTGATCACTTAGTGTATATAAAAAATCACTCGTGACATTGTATCATATCATAGCCCTAAAGTAAATTTCACCCTACGCTTATAGATCTTCAACCCCATGCGCACGCAAGCACTAGAATGATTTCCTTCGGCCGGCCTCCGATGCAGCAAACCCCGTCGTCCGGAACACGAAACCAGCAGCCAACACCGCCGACTTTGGGGGAAGGGAAGTAACAAGAGCGTAGCACTGGTTTTTTCAGTCATCGCGTCCACGTGGCGGCTATGGACCCGAGGAACCCCGCGAACGCGAGCCGCCATCCTCGCCAGCCGTTGCCATCGTATAAATTAAACGACACAACGGTGTGGAAAAGAACAGGAACAAGATATCTCCTTTCCACCATATATACGTCGAGATGCGAAAAAAGTGGTGCTAGAGCAATCATTGCGCCTATCCAAAGATGAATTCGTATGCAAAGTTACCTTGCACTCAAACTTAAAAAAAAATGAACCTCATCCATTAAACTTAGTACCTATACGCATTTAATTCCCGAGACTGACTCAACGAGGTTACAGGCCAAAATTATAAAGTCATATTATACGCATACATCAGTGGAGTGGGCGTGCCATTTGCTGCACGAGTGAACGATTTTTATGATATCTTGAAAACGGCAGGCGTGGACAACAGTTAAAGAGATGCTTGTTTTAGAGCAACCAAGAATGGATCCCTGGGTCATTAATCGTGAATGTAATCGCGCAATCATTCCGGATTGCGTTTTCACACATCTCCGAGATTGTTTCGGTCTCACGTTCACTATAACTCTTTTTGCGCTGCTTGAATCTCTCGCCGAGGAAATGAAACTAGATGAACTCATCAACATTAGAAGGTGAGAAAGCAATATTTAACGTGAGAAACCTCGCCAAGGCTAAACCAGAATAGGTATAAGTTAACATTCGACTCTCCTGGGCAGAGCGATATGAAGTCATCAGATTCAAATCTTTTACCCTAACGAGTACTCAAAATCGTGCGTTCAACTCACGCCCATGGGTAGAGTTCTTTCCCAAAACCACAAAAACCCATCACAAGCAGGACACATAATTTCCCCCATTTACTTTAAATTTCCCTTGGCGTAATCGGCAACTAATTTTAATTCACTGACTGTGGAAACCAGAGCGGAAGCTAATAAATTACGCCACCAGGCCTTGGTCTCCATGACTTCATGTCCTGCGAATTGATTCGAGCGAACTAACTTATTAACTTAACTTAACGAGCGAACTATCTATATTTCATAGGATTTGCCTGCCACCGGAATTGTTTCACATTACTACCGCTGTCGAGCAGTACAATCCGTAAATCATTTTCAAAAGAATCCTCAGATAAAGCTGATCAGTGCTCGTCAATGCTTTTCGCTGAAAGCTGTTTTCCAGTAATTACTCCATAATCGTGAAAGCAGTACAAAACAGCTCCTTTAGATTAATTTACCATTTTGTTGTTACTTCACCGGAAGCATGTAGGGCTTCACCTGATGATGCCACACTGTGGTCCGTGGTCGTGGAATAAATTTTTTATGTGGAATTGTTTCCTCGTGTTTATCACAACAGAGTGATCGGTTTTAAGGAAGAACACAGCCAGAGAGAGACGAAATATTATATTTTCGCGTACTTCCCTCAGAGCCGTTTACATTTTAACAGTATGTAGATATATAAGTACACAGATTTGGTTTAAAATCTTCAATTAATTATTTAAAACGCTATGTTTAAATTGGTTCTTTACAGTACACAAGCTTACTTTATGAAATGCACTAGGTACGCTTATGGAAATATCCACTTTCCACCGTACGTGAAAGACCATTTGATCTATAATTGCTCATATTACATTGAAGGGAAGACAATTTGTACCTTGCTGCGATACATGTTTTTTTGTGCAAGTTTTATGTACTCCGGAGATCATTGAAATACTTGTGGAGGGTTGCTGTCTCTTTTTCCGCCGTCAATCTCTTCCCTATCCCCCTCTTTCCGTCTCATCGTTGAAAACTACCCGCTAATTACGGCAATTTTCCTAAGTGGTCGTAATTTACCTCGCTAACTTCCCACAGAATAAAATTAGGGCAATTTACCCACCACCAATCGCCCATCGAGCGCATGGGCTGACAGATTCTATGTCCAGTGTCACATGCAAACAGAATTGATCGATCAACATCGATCCATCTTCTGCCCGTGTTAATCACGAAGAAGTTCTCGAAAAATGTTTCAAAAATCTAAAACAAGAGATTTTGGAGCCACTGGAAAATTACCAGACCGCGACTCATGACAGGAGAGCGCTGGCGAGCTACAGCTTGAAAAATGAAAGAAGGCCGAAGGGGAAAAGAAAATACAATTGCCAACATCATTTCGTGACTACAGTTGAAAATTCTCATTAACAAATAAAGTCCACTTACTGAAGGGACTTACGTTTTGGATCAAGCCTAAAAGATTTACAAATTGCGTGGACATCCCTCAGAATAAACACTATTTTGTCCCACGTTATTTTCTTCATCGGTCCTACACAATGAAAATGCTAATTACAGGTTAAAAATATGTGGTAGCATAGAATATTTAAGGTTGATCGAGTCGGTAACAACAACATTTCTATCCCAGTATCTGGGTGTTGGCTTAGTACGGGGGCCTAATCGTGTCACGTAACAAAGTACCTACAAGCAGAAATATAAAGAAAAAATATGCAGCAGAAGAATATCAGACAAAAAGAGGCATGGCGACAACTATCAGCTAAACGGGCGGATGGATACGCACACGTAACATCGGTCTTTATCGAATCGAATACCAAACCCGAAATTCGTAAGGCAAATCCTCCTTGGGCGTATCACACCACCATCAACATTGTCGCGGCGGTAGCAACACGTCTGAAACCAGCTCAAACGTTCTCCCAGGATCAAATAAATGATTTATTTTAATAATATATTTAAGAATTTACTCAATGCCTAGAGCAAGGAATAAATAAAAAACGCACTGATTTCGACGCTTTCTAGTCCGATAGGAACGATTTGGTTGAAATTATCGAACCCACTAGGACGAACTGGACCGCTTTCCAATCAGGTAATGGTCCCGACAATGAGTGACAGCGAATATGTATGTAAGAGGGTATGATCCACGTACCAGGTGGACTCCACTACAAGTGAACCGTCCTATACGAGGCAACCGTTTAGTGTGATGTCCTCTTTACTATACCACGACCATTCAATCCCTCATTTCAGACAGTGTGTTTGACCAATGGCATTAGAAAGGCAAACTCGGCGTTTGATGAGCCATTTGGAAGAAATATCCAAGTTTGTTCAATCCATTTTGCTGGCAGCGGACGAAGCCCCTTTCTCTCTGCCCCCGGTGAGTCGCCAGATCCATCTTAATACAGAATGACGCCAAGAGATCAAGTTTCACGTCAAATCCCGCGAAGGACGGCACATTAAGCGCTCTCCACGTGTCAAGCATGCAGGGTTAGGGAAATGTTTCAAGGGATTAAGTGATATGAACATTTTTTTTTTACTGCGCCGATAAGACAGGCAGGTGACATACAGGTGTACGTGGGCGTATGAGGGATTGCATGAGACCCGAGAGTATTTTATTAAAGAAACGTAAAAGAAATATACGAGGCGCGTTCGAAAAGTAAAAACAGGTTTTTGTTTAAAAAAACTTCACGCGTGGTATTTTTGTTTGAATTCATTCATGCGTGAAAGAGAACTTGAACCATTTTACGAAAATTTTCCCCGTTTTTGAGATACGCGTCGTACCTGTTTGAGATAGTTGGCAACGTTTAAGTCCATATAAGACATCCTTCCGACTCTGATAATAGGTACGGTCTGATTTCTCCGATTTCTGAATGCAAGAAACCTCAAACCCGCTGAGATTCATCGGTAGATCCTTGAGATTTATGGCGACAGTGAAATGGGTGATGGATTGGTTAGGAAACGGCTAAGACAGTCCAACGAAGGCTGAACATGATGAACCAAGAAGTGGGCGGCCTTCTGTTGTCAATGAAGGTTCGGTCAGGAAAGTTGAGTCGATGAGAAAATTCGTGGGAATCGTCGTTTCAAGATTTCCTCACTGTGCGGTGAATATCCCGAAATTTCAAGGACTAAAAATACATTTATAACGCCGTGCGGCAGTGTTTGCCGCCATTGGCGGCGCCGTTCTTCGACGAAGGAATTAACTAACTAGTCTCCAGATATGACAAATACCTCAAAAACAGCGGAAATTAAGTCGAAAAATGAATTCAAACAAATATATCTTGCGTGAAGTTTTTTTAATACAAAAACGGTACCCACGTTTCGCGCACACCTCGTATGAATGATATGAACCTCACCCGTTAAATACATTTTTTAAACCGGCTTTTTTGATTTTGTGAGTCACAATATCATTCCCTCTACACAAGAGCCTTCGAATAAATGAAAAAAAAGCTAAGCTGGACCATCTGCACAGGAAAACCGCCAGCATTTTGTTCCGACAAGCGGTAAACGAATTGAGATCGTGTAAACAACATGAAATTTCTCTTGACGCTAACTAAAACGTTGAGCCGAAAGGAAGCGAGGATATGGCTTCATTGAAGCTGCATTGAGCAATTTATTCCGAGTAAAATCACAAGAAGCGAAGGCAAGGCGATCGAAGGCCACAGGGAGGCATGAAGCCATAGCGATCAACATCGGCAAATGTGTGGCGCCAACTCGGGAGGCAAAAGGAAGTCTTCACAAAAGGTAAGCCAAAGCCTTGCAGCGAATGTTAACACTGAAAAAAGAGTACGTACTTACATGCTTACACCATAAGGTCAAGGCAACGTTGGGCTAAATGCTGAAACTTTAAGATGGTAAAACACAAGGAAAACGTCGGAGGAAAACGTTTCACGCATAACATAAGTGAAGCCGCCTTTCCAGTAATCGTACTGGGCCGAAATCAATATCATTTCACGGGTCACGGATCTAAATAGACTAACGGCTGGGAAAATGCAAATGGAAAAGATTATTATTTCTAGCACTCGAAAGATCAAAGGAATGTTATGGGTGAACCCAGAGATACTATTACATCATCATCTTCAGTTGCTTAAGGTAATACCTTATCGAAATAAAACTATTACATTACACCATAGGTCACTTAGAAAGCAAGTACTGCGAAGACTTCTATTCATCGCTTATCGTTACACTAACATCTCACAACTACCAGCTTAGCACTGCCATTTTTCAATGCAACACAAATTCAACCTCACTTCACGCCATCCAAAATTTATGCCGTGCCTGACCCGCCATCGTGTAGCGTCATTCCTTATTATTGAGAGTGCATGGTTGGTGTGAACTCACCCCCTGTCACACACCCTAGTGGTGGCTTGCAGGGTATAGACATAGATATAAAATGTCTACATTTCTCCTGCCACTTCACCTTTTTTCCAACATTTTTTTTTCGAAACGTTCGAACCATACCGCCTCGAAATACCTTTTTCCATCCATTTTTCTACTTCTCTCAAATGTCTTAAAAAAAGCATCTTTTCCCCTAACCACCCCACCTTTCCTTCTTTTATCATAACAACATTTCCAGCGGCCGTCGAAGTCTATGACGAGATAAAACCATTATTGCTGAGAAGAAAACCTTTAGAGAGCGCCGTTATATTCAAAGGAACTTACAAATTAGTGCCTACCTCGACACACTACAATGCAATAAAATGAGACTTGTTTCATCTCCAACCTCCACGTATTTTTGCCTCCACTCCGTCCTATGTATGCCTAATCTTATCCTACCCCTACCTCGCTTAACCAAGACCGTTTTGGATTACCTTCAAAGGATTAAAAGAAAGAATCATCCGCAATTCCAGCAAATGACGCTTCCAAAACGGAGACAAAATATTTCCTAAAAAAATTGACGGGGAAGCCGAATCCCACCCCTCTCACACCGCCCCACCCGGTTGGTCCAGTAACGCACCGGGCGCCGGCATATCTGAAGGTCGGGCGCCCCGCCCCGCCGGCGGCGGGCTATCGAGTACACTGGCAAGCAGCTGCCCCACCGTTTCCGGCGGCGTTCGGGTTACCCGCAGCGCGACCTGATTTGCACCCGATTGGAGCACGGAGATTCATTTTCGCAACTAACCCACGGGAAGAAAACGCGACAACGGACCTTAACGATGACAACAGATTGGTGACTCCAGACCTACGCTACGACGGACGACGCTCCGAACAAGTGTCGATAGTAAAGATCCCTTTTCCTGCCCGCCAACTCCGGGCTCAAAAAAAGTGAAGAGTATTGGAAACATGCAAAATAAAAAGATACTTAAAAAAACTCGGGAGCACAATAGAACGACATCGATTCTATAAAGAATACGTTTACCTCTCTATGCTTCATACTCCCATCTGCTGACCGATATTAACTGAATCCCATTTCTGTGTTGCTTCACTAATTCTACGAACTGATTGCACACTTATGGCAACTGCAAACTTGATATTTTTATAACTACTGTACTATTTACTTACTGAACTACTACCAATCAGGTAATTGGAGACGGGTGCATTTTTATCATTTGTATAATTCTGATTTATTTACTCCGCAGGGTAAAATATCGAGGTTTAATGCTCGGTAGCTCAAAGTATAGGTACATCAATGCAACCAAGAATGTAAAAATACTTCAGTATTATTACGCGATTTCTACTCCTCTGCCGCTTGAATAAATTCGTACCACTTTTGAAAGGGCGGATGACAGTTATTTCGACATTGCCACAAGCCATGATTATAACTGCGCCCATTATCTCAGCTCGGCGCCTTTATTTCTCGAGACACTAGTAATTAGTCACTCCTTTGGGAATTTCTACACTGTCAAAACAACACGAGAACTCTCGACTGACGCCTTCAAAGGAAAGGCTACGTTTTTTTTACTCCGCCACATGTTCGCGTGCACTTTACTGAAATTTTAACAAAATGTAAATTACAACGTTATCCATTCAGCATTTCGGTGGAAACCTTTTGAGGCAACTCGAAGAGCATATCACTACCTTCGCCCAATCCCTCCCCTGCTGCATGAGCCAATTTTCAACCGAACAAACAACCCTCCCTACACGGGATACTACCGCTGTCCGAAGAAAGTGGAACGGTGGGGGAGCTGAAAGGAGGGAGGGAGGGAGGTATTAGTTGACTGGCGCTCCGCCAAGTGTGGAAGAACGCCGATTTTCCCCCTCCACCTCCCACCCCAAACAGCCGCCTTCCTTCAAAGCCGCACTCCCAAGGCCGAGTAGAGAGGCTCCCCACTTCTCACAAGAGACGTTTACGCGCGAAGAGGAAGACGGCATAGCCGCAATGCTGGATTCGCCATATTCCCCGAGACATTTCGTCTTGCGACTTTCAAGTTGGTTGCCGGATCGATTGTTGAACTTGTACAGTATTAGATTGAGATAAAAGTACAGTTTCAGGGTTCACACCTTGTGGAAACGTCCCCTGACCTGCTGGTTTGTCGGTCGGCCATATTTCAACAAGCTTAATAAATTACAGAGACTTATTGAAAACTTGGTCGGCCAATAAACCCGCGTGTAAAGTGCCAGGTGTTCCTTCACTTCGTCAGTTTTCGATTAAATTTGGCAAAACATTTCCTAAAGACCGTCGGGGTGTATATTCATTTATGCGGGGAAAGAATGGTAAGTCACCAGATTAGTTTCATCAGCAATTCTAGGGGTTTCTTAGAACTTATTTTCGCATCAATACCACTCCGTGTACCTATATTTTCGATGAAAGGTGATATTAGGAACCTAAATCAAATGAAAAGTATTTCTTTTAATCGGTGCCAATTTCCAGCATTAACTTTCATATAATTTCGCTAATATAAATCACTATTGCCTTTTGCAAAATTATATTTTGGATT
>LYUA01003439.1:30482-46483 GCA_002093875.1 Calopteryx splendens
GTTGAAATATAATGTGTAGAAAGACTATATTATTACTACCAATGTGGAATGTATTTTAATGTCCTTCAAAACAAAGAAAGTTTACCCTAACTTCGCTTATCTGCCTAGGTTATATGATCAGACTTCTGCTATGCATGCAATCCACACCAAGTTGAGTTTGAAAATAGTCACAGAAGAAATAATCACGCTGGCTTCCTAGTTCACAAACTGGTATAAGCAGATTTTCCACATGCCTGATCTTGATGCACCTACGTAACTCTTAAGGCACCTATTGATGTTTTGAAACAAGTGGTAACATGGGCACAAGTAAGAAACATTCAATTTCCTTATAAAAACAGGCTCTCACTCCATAACTGTTTCAAGCAATTTAATGAGATGGTTGAGGCACTGGCAGAGCGTCTACTTGATTTGCACAACAGGCTCTTGTCCCTTTATATCTTACAAGATGCCGACAGTCTTAATTGGGAGCATAACCAACCCTTCTTTGAGGGGCAGAGAGGCTCCTTTATAATACAAATGTGGTGGTTGTACATGCAAGGTAAGCATTGAAGATCTCATTTGGAAATCCAGAAACATTTGTTTCCTTCAGCAAATAATTTTTTTTTAATTAATGTTTTTTAAGGTACAAGAGAAGATTTGTGGAACACAGTGCCACCAAAAACAGCGCAAAGAGTTTTTGCAGGAATGCTTAATGAATCATTGACGATTCTCACAGTTCGTTACTCACAGGTATTTCTTCGGTTCAGAATTAAAATTTTTATGTTAGTGTTTTCTGTTTCCAATAAAACAGTGATAGCCATTGCACCCTCTAGGATAAACATCTAGTGCCTTGCTTTCTTCTAACCTCATTTTTCGATTTTTATGATAAGAAATCCAAAGTGCATTATATTAAATAAACTAATTTTAAATGAGCAACATCTCCTCCAACCTCCCCAGGATATAATTACCAAATTCTTATACGATTTTTACTGGTAATCTCCTCTACGGTAACATGCAAATGTGTGATGATTACCCAAGGAAAGCAAACTTACATCCATCCAATATTGGTTGTTGTAGGCTCGATGTGGCTCTTGGTGTTAAATCAAAAAGATATCACTTGCCAATGTTGGCTACCTAGACTGGCCACAATATTGTTTTCCTGCTCTGCCCCGAGATTTTTGCTAATCAAAAAGTTTTACAGAAAACAATTGAGCACAATAAAATCAAACAGGCTAGCATATTTATATCACTCATTGTTTTTTTATACTTTTCCTCCATTACCTTCACAGTCACATCATACACATGTGAATTTCATATTATAATATGCACATCTTTAATATTAAATTAAAAAATAAATAATAATAAAACTGATATTGATGTAATAACAGATTGATGAACAGAATGATGAATTCTGGGAATAATGAGCTCCAAAATATGTATGATCAATCAATCAACACCCATATGTAAGCTGCTATTTCATCTCACTATATTCAAAGTCTTGGAAAGCCTTGAAAATATAATTTCACAATATTGGAAAGGGTGAACCATTTTGGTATCCTCTAATTGAAACCAACAGTTGAATACTAGCTTTTAATATTCTACCTGAATGTTTATTAGTAAGGTTGGCACCAATATTGGCTCATCAACATCAATATTGGTCAATGTTCATAATGTTCAAGTTTCATTAATCCTGCATTGGCCAAACTTCAATACTACCTAGGACTACACTACATTCATGTAATTGAGACCTATGTGCTGTTGTGGCATTTTCTTCAGTATTATTGTTTACTCTAGGCTACACCAAGTATGTCGAGAGGGAATCTCTTAGTGATTGATATAAGCAACCTGCTACTGTGCGTGAGACACTTACTTCCAGCTATATGCACCAACAAAGCTGAGCTGATTGGCTTATCTAACCAAAACAAGGTTGTCAGAGATATTCATTCCAAGTGCCAAGAATTGCTATGCTGTCTTATCATTAGAGGATGCCCACTTGCTGTTTTGTATAAGGCATGTACATACCATATCTTAAGGAATTTTACTGAAATATGTAACCAATAAAACCATCCACTGATTAGTAAACTAAAATGGTGACTGTCTTCGCATATTCATAGCATTTCCGAAAACCAGGAGAACCTGTACCCATATTTTCTGAGAGACCGGTAACTCCTGCTCCATGGTATATGGTAGTGTCATCTCATTACTTTACTACACTGCCAAAGGATAATTACACAACAAAGGATTTACCCGACAAAACTGCTGTGGCCTTGGATTTGATTGTATTGATGGCTCAGCCAGAATCATCTTGGCCTTTGCTTCTTAAGGTCAGTATAAAAGGAACACTATAGGTACAATTGTTCAAATGCTTATATCTCCAACCAATGACTCATGCCTCTATGAAGGTTTGTACCTACTAAATAGCCTGACAATACACAAACTCTTAGAAAATGTAACTATCTGGTTAGCTCAAGTAATAATAATGTCAGAAACTCCAGCATTATATTAGTAGATGTTCATATAAAGGAAGTTTTAGTGTTTATTTTTATACAAACAAAGTAAACTCTTATGTCATACAGAAAGCCTAGCTCACAAATACAAATGACTTACAGCAAAGCTAGGAGTTAAATTCATAAAAATGTAAAGTATTCAACATAGTTTTTATATCATGAATAAACATTAATTTCATTAAAATTAATTCTACTTACATATAAAGAAATATTGATAAAAAGAGAATTTGGAGAATCTAAACATAACAGTATGACATAAAAGAGAATTAAGTACTTGACCTCAATGGACATGTCTAATTTAAATATTACTACAATGACAAGTGGTTGATTAATAGTGGTGGAGTTGAATAAATATAAGATTCTGGCTAAATAAGTCAAAGAACAGCAAGTTAACATTAAACTCAATTATATTTGAACCAGTTTAATTACCTATCTTAAATTTGATCTGAAAATGCAAATTGAGGAAGGAATTATCACACTTTCAGAACAGAATGTTTTTTTTTTTGTTTTCAAAAGGTTACTCAATTAGGTACCTGAAGGTTTTGCAAAAGAAGACACAATTCCAACGAGAGGCATAAAAAATAATCTCACACGAGCTGGTTTGGTCGTGTTGAGAGAAACGATGAATCTCCAAACATATATAAGAGAGGAGAGTATGAGAGCAAGGAGTAGACTGAGAAAGTCAGTGGAGCCAGCCAGAAAATAATAATATTGTGGGGTGGGGAGGCTAATGATTGCTCTTCATTCCCAATTATATTGCACCTGAAGAATTTATTTCTCCCATCCAGATGCTTTATTTGTGTATTAATTATTTATTTTATTTTTTGTTGATATTATTTTAAGTACTATTGAAAACTGATTTTGATGAGATCAACAATATTACTTAACTTAAACAACTATTCTTGTGGGAATAAAAGTTAGGGGTCGTAAAACCTTAATCCCCCCTGCCTGGCTACACCACTGGAGGAAGGCATAGGTGATTGTGGTCAAAGAAACTGTCGAGGCTTGAAATATAAGGGGCTTCAAGAACAGATATGAATACGACATGAATGTGGCATAAGAGGCATGATTATTATTCAAAGGGCAGTATGGAAAGAAAATTAGTAAAAGGGAGTAGGTAAGTTTCTGTTTGCAACGTAAAACCAAACTTAACTTGAAAGATCCTACCCCAAAAGGGAGTGGTGTGAAAGGTATGCCTTGAAACTCCAACCCATTCTAAAACAAATCAACAAAACCCATTAGAATAAAAGCACAACATCTGTGTCCCGGGGAATTTAAACCATTAGGGCAAGAACACTTCACAACCAAACGAATTGAATCACCAGTTCATTTCTCTAATTAATGAGTGGTTAAGATGCAAAATAATTGTGTAGAGTGACATTGTCTGGGAAGAGAGAAGTTTTTCGGGGGAAATCGAAATAAGGCAGGAAAAGCATGAATGGGGGAAACATTGGTAGAAAGTGGTTGAAGACTTTGGTTGACTGGAGAATGATGGGTCAAGTAGGTGGAGGAAGGAAAGAATTGGGGATTTTGGGTGGCATGATGAGAGGTAGAAAGCATATGGAACCCAAAAAATATTTTATTGTAATTCAGGCTTCTAGGGCATGTCATAGTGTTTTAGATGAGGCTTAGAGCATAGTAGGGCTTCATCACTAAAGAAGACAATGGTAGAACGCTGGTAATATTAATAATAATTTTTTTGTGTATTTCAGCCAAGTAGTTGGTGTCATTCAGAGTGGAACTTACTCACACTAGTAAAATACACTAATGTATGTTTTCCCAAATTTTATGTTAGCCTTATGTTTATGTATATTTCAGGTGCTAATGATGAGAAAAAGTCTTTTGTCTGCATTGCTTTTCCACCATCTGATTCACACTAAGCCAGCCAAGGAAAAAGAGACCAAGATGGAAGTCCCCAAAACAGCCGAGGAAAAATCTAGTTCCAATAATTGTCAGGGATTTCTTTGTTCGGGAAATTGCAGGATGAAAGGAAAGGTAAACACAATAAACTGGGGTGTATAAATGTGGTCCTCATTGGCATGATAGTGCTTATAAGAAAAGAATACAGAATTGAATCATTCTTGTCAAATTTACTGAAAAATAGTCTGAACGATACAATCTTATGTTCATTGGGATTAAAAAATTCTTCCCCATTCATTTTACAAGTAATATAATGTTTCCCAATGATTTCACTTCAAAAAGTATATAATTGTTAAAATTCAATTCTTATCTCCATTCTTTATCCGAGTCGAAGACCATTCGTATATGTATTATGTAAGATGTTTGGGGGAAGGTGAATACCTATGATATGAGGGGGGATTCTCCCCAAGTAAGATTTGAGATACCTAGTGATAATAAATTTTGCATCTCTAAACAGTATTCTGATTGAAACGTATTAACACCTCTCATGCGACTACTCAATGATCTAGTGAAAATGGAGATGGTGACATTTCTACCCACCTAACCCAGTTGCTAAGATCAATTAAATTATATGAAATGATAGAATCTGATTATTGGAGCATATGTATAACATCTATCTATTCTATCCTATTAAACTATTCAATGATGTATATCCATTCAAACAGTTGACTGAAAATGCAAAGCATGTTTTTGTACTATTTCCACCAATGCACATTAAATACTTGGTAATACCTCTTACTTGGGACAATTCCTTTACTTTTTCTTCAATGCTCTTAAATATATGGAAAGCTTGAATCATCCGCTGAGTAGTCAAGACTGGTTTATCACTGAGATAATAAAAAGATCTTTTTATTATCTCAGTCGACTAACAAAATAATAAATATAATTATTAATTAGAAATGCTGTTTACAATCATGGAAAATTGTGAAAAACACAAAGGGGAAAAATTATTGCTGATGAGCTCACATATGAAAAAAGAACTTAATTTTATTATATAAAATTAGTCATTGGAATGGAAAAGGTTCTTTGTGGGATTGGACTTTTTCTGACATGGGGTAAAGTAGAGTCAAAATTGGCCTAAAACACCGTACTAGTACTATAGATGGGCCTTCAGAAAAATTAAATTGAAAATTTGCATTTAAACTATGTAAAACACTGAAAACATTGAATTGAACTGAAAATTTGACAAAATTAAAAATTGTTAAACCAATCAACTCCTTGATTTATCCACAGGATAGAATTGAGGATCCTCTCACACAAACAGCCTGTGCAGTAATTCACATTGCTGCGATGGTGGGGTGTATTGGTGACCTTAGTGCAGTACTCCAACCTGTTCTGGAATGTCCCACCTCTGAAATTAAAAATCTATGGGGATGTTGTGATGGTCGCCAGGTAGGTATTACCCTATAAATTATAACCCGACATAATAACTTGTCACATTAGATAAAAAATAGAAATTGTTAGCTTCCACTCCAACAAAAAAATTGTTACATAAGAAAGTGAATGCTCTTTAAATTTTAATGCCATGAGAGATTAGTATTTATCAATATTTCTTGGGTTTAATGGATACTGATTGAAAGAGATACAAAAACTTTTAATTGCCAATAAAATGCAAAACCATCCATTCAATTCATACTTTCTAGAACCTATTATGCAAGGGAAGCAAATGATTGTGGGAATGCTAAGAAAAGATAAAACGTTGAGCGTTGGCATTCATTTTTCCATTGCCGCGATACCACGCTTTTGTATTTTACCAATATCCCAATCCAATTATGAGATAGGCTCAAGCTGAAAACCAATTCAACGTAGATGAAATTTTCAATATTTGTTTCAAAGGTCTGGGATGAACATGGTCACCCAGCATGGTTCAAAGCTCTTACCAGAATCATGGCCTCATCCTTGGAGCCAGCAGTCAAAGATTCACTGCGGCGTAAGGGATCAATCAAAGTCATGCTAAGTGGGGTTGCACAGTTAGCCGAGTGCCTTCCTACAACTCTCTACGGAGCATCACGACTACTCGAGGATGCCTTACCAGCAGATGTACGACCACTCGGAGGATCAGTTCTCATGCAAATGGTTGGAGCTGCACTTTATTCAATTCTGACGGATGAAGGCAAGGATGAAGCCACTGAACTAGCAGAGGCCTTGTGCAACATGGACAAAAAGAAATACCACAATCAGGTCAAAGAGATCAAGCAGGCTTTTGCATCATGGTTTGTAGCAGCATGTTGAATATATATTTCTATTGATCGAAAATGGTCAAATTTTGAAGAAAAATAATTTACCTTTGCCATAAGCTAGTTCAAATGTGACTTCATCCCCAGCACACAATAATCCTTGCGAAGGCTTCCATGGTGGGATACTATTGAAGATCTACTGAAGTATTCCAGGATTTCCTCAGCATTGGTCCATATTGCTCGGACAAGTTTTGACAGCATTTTCAGGCCAGAAGTGCTTGATATTGGTTTTTTCCCAGCTTGTATATGATTATATATGAGCAGAGGTGAAAGGACCCAGCAGTATGGACTGATGCAGAGGAAATCCTGGAAGACTTGGATCTTCACACAATAATCTTTTCCGAAGCTGTGTTAAAAAAACCTTACTGCATTTATTCTTTTGAAATTTTACCTAAGAGCTCCAATTAGAAACTGATAACACACTCAGAATTTCATTGATTTTACTTATAATTCAATATTTTTAAATCTTTTTGGTTATAGATATATCTATATTTATATTAAAGAATTAATTAAAAATTTTGAGTTGGACCATTTGTATAACAATTTAATGCATCTGAAAACTCCTCCACTGCTTTTTAAATTTCGGCTATAATTATGAATGAAAATTGAATGATAAAAATATTCATTACAAAACAGCTACGGGTGAGGATTTTGATATCTATTGTTGCTCATTGAGAGTGTGGCAGATAAACACATGCCCCCTCACCAACTCCATGAAAGTATAAGATTCTGACTGCAATCATTAGGGACAAAAATCCCTATAAGCAACTGAGGAGTTCAATGTTCAATCACAACTACCTGGGAATTTGAATGCACATAATAATTTCAACGCATTAAAATCTTTTCCATGATTGATTCTTCTCATGATTGTGCTACATGAATCTTTATTTTCACATGAAGATTATTTAAAAGGATACTAGCATTGAACTTTCAAATCTTAGGAAAACTACAGGCACCGAATTCCCATTGTTGAGCAGGTTATAGGTACTGTACATACATGCCTTCTAAAATGCCAGGAGTGCCATACATTACATATATGAATGCCTACATTTTTGCTCCTCAGATAGAGATATGTACTTTAATAATTACCCTTAATGATCAACATATTTTTAAATGTCACTAATGTCCCAATCTTAATGAGTTTCAAGAGAAAAAAAAGTTGCCATTGAGTGTATCTACTGCGGAAAAATATTAACATAAAAGAACATAATTTTCACTAACCTCCACGTTTCCTTCCAGCTACGAGGAAATGGGAGACAAAGATGACTCCTTCAACACAATTGAAGAGGTTCCTTACATAGCAGATGTTTACGTCAGTCATCTCCTTTTGACTGAGAGTGGTAAACAAGCTCTGAAGGTAAGTAAATCCCATTGCAATAAATAGGTATGTACTATAATATATAGAAAGGTGGCAGTAAATGGCTAAAAAGTCCTAGAAGAAATATTGAACTGGGTTGTCTCCTACATAATTACAGGTATATTAATGACAATTGGAGCATTCAGATTCAATGTACTGAATGTTTACTCTCATTCAGAATATTCTATCTTAAACTCAAATTTCTCCCGAGACCATAAAATTCATATGTACAAACACACGAGAATTTTCATTACTTACAATGATAGTTACTCTGTAACACAATGGCTCCCATCATTTTGTGGATATTTCATCAGCAAGAACACCACTGTAATATGATGAGATTAATTTTTATTTAATATAAGTGAATATGCTTCATCATATTTATACTTGTGGAGAATTAGGGAAACATAATTAAGCCATCATGTTCTTCTTTATTCAGTTAACACGTTCATATCGATTTGCTATTTATTGTTTACTGTCCATTTTAAAAGAGGAACCACAAGTCTGGAGAAAATAATGTGCTAGTCAAATCAGTGTTTTACATTGTTCAATTTAAGATCTTGTTTTTTAACTGAAAGTGTTGCTGGCAGAATCAATTCATTTGTTAGCATGGTTAAATTACATCTTGGTAGATAAAGTTTATGACTTGAATGTTCTATTATGATGCGAAACAAGGCATGAATATTTAACCACCAAAATGTAGTAAATATGAATATGTTTATAATAAACTGTAGATATAGTGCAATTATTGTGCCTATTGTGCAACTTCTTTTTCAGACAATTTATAAGTTTCTGCAACACAATACAAAATGGATATTGGCCAAACTAGAAGCTCTTGATCTAAATGAGGCCATTCCTCAAATGAAAGTACCAAAACTGAAGCCACCAGATCCTCCAAAACTCCTGTATTCAATGTTTAACATAGGAGCTCATAAATTTGATGAGGTATGTATGTTTAAGGAAACCAGCATATCAAAATGAAATTGTCAGTAATAAATAACACTTAGAAAGTCAGAACAATGATGGGCAAAATTTGTCAAGTCTATCTTCCATTTTTGTAAATGCATTTCACATTGGGGGAATGACTCTTTTTCAGTTACTCAATGGTGGATGGAATATGGACTGGAAGGGACTTCTGCAGACTCCTTTATCACTGACACCAAAGAAAATGTGGACACAGCTAACATATCGACCAGAATTTAGGGAACCACAGTACTTAAATGAGCATGATAAAAAAGTGGTAGAAACAATATCCAAGTATTTTTCCCACTATCACTCCCAGAAAATTGTGCACAGTAGTTTAAAAAAATCTAACTTAAATAACAAAAAAGATGAAAACTGAACTAAAACTATGATGTTATTGTACTCAATTCATATGGATCACCCTTTGTAGTTATAATGCTATAATAAACATTGGATTAAATGAATTGGGATCTAAACTCTAGGAGAAATGTAGAGCAATAAGGAAGCAAGAATATGTGAGCATTATTTCAGAATGAACAGCTTAATTCTCTATAAAAATCTTCAAGTCCTTTGCACAAAATTGCAGTATGTCAAAATGAATAATTTACATTAATATTATACAGGTACTAAAAGTGATAAAAGATCAATTACAAAAATAGCTGGCAGCTCTAAAATTTTTGTATTAACTCAAATCCATCATCATTCTGTCTGTTATTCCAAGCTAGAGAGACTAACATTACTCAAAATCACTCATCTCTGACTGAGAGACTTTTTTATTTGCTCTCACGAGGGAGTAAGCACAAGGACTATGACAATACATTTTGAAAGAAATAATTAAACCTTTTGAGTAATATATACATTTTTGAAATTCGAATAACAAAACTGGAAACTTGGACAACTAATTAAGCCTTTATTGTTACAAAAAGAATAAATGATGAAGAATACATGATGAGCAAGAAATCCGAGCGCAATAGAAGTTTTGTGGGTGACGTGCTGAAGCAAGACATTACGTGTTAGCATTATCTGTGCACACAAAGAAGCAATCACCTCAACCATTACAAATAATACACAACATGATCAGCAATAATTAGTTCTGTAATTCTGGGTTTACCAGGAAATCACCAAAAATAAATAAATTCATGTAAGCACCTGATACAATGAGGAGTTAACAAGTGGGGTTACAAGCCACTTGATAAGCCAGAAATAAATAAATACACAGTTGTTGATTACTGGTGTTAATGCAGTTCATCAATTCATTTTGATTCTGCCTTTGATATATTCAAGTACACCTTCACCTTAAGAGTTACTTTCTGGACCTCTTTTAAATCCACGCTGGTCAATGTTTTCAAATACTCATACTGCATGATAAATCCAATATGCCCATTATCATCAGACAATGGTTTACCATCTTTATCTTTCCTAGATTGCAAGCCCATTCTTATGGAAACTTTGTTGGTCTTTCTCCACACAACCACCCTGTAAAAGTTTGAAAATGTCACATTAATCTTATTCTCACATAAGAAAAAAAAGTTTTTACAAAATATGATACACAAAACCTATCATAATTGTGATAATGATCAGGCTCATTAATTACCTGGTGAAAAATCTGGGGCCCACTTCAAAAAACTACAAGTGAACTTACAAATTCTTATGGTTCATTCATAGTGAAGCTTCCAATAATCATTGATCTTTTAAAACACTTGTAATGCCTACATTTCATAGATTTGATTTATAATGCTTTATAAGTGCTTTTGGAATATTTATAAATTGGCATGTAGTTTTGAGAAATGAGCCTATGAAGAAGTATTTCTACTTTGCACAGAAGATTGGGCCTCTCTCTTGAGGAGAAATATTAAAATCGTGCATTCTAGAAATTTAAAATGAATGCAAAACCTGCAATACTGCCTGCTATTCTGCCATAGTTTTAGATAAAAATTGTCAACAGCTTGAAAATTATGTGAATTGTGAATCTTTGTTCACATTATTGTGCATAACTACAAAATATGTGTCTCAAGACAAAATATTATTCAGTACATACCTATAGTTTATTAATGCTATAAATATTTAACATTCACAGTATAACTTAGATAAATCATATTTGCATGAATATAAGACTTTTTTTTCCTTTCCGGAACTTCAAAAAAATTAAGGGATCATCATAGAGTTGTGAGCAAAGTTATTTGGACTCCATCAAATAGATGTGCATCTCAACTTTAGCATGCGATCATTTTTGCTTCATAAATGGGATAAAAGAAATAAAAATACCATACTGAAGCTTGTTCTATGCTTAATAGGCTGTAATTGTTTTGAAGTTTTAAATAGAGATTGGTAAATTATAGAGCAAATTAAATAGAAGAAAGGACCACTAAAACTGACTTGTGTAGTAATTTTCATGTGTAATAATGCATAGATAATTAAATATTAGGAGAAATATGATAAAAGCTGCCAGCGTACCATATGGGTCAAAATCCCTGGGGTGGCAAAAGCCAAGATTCCAAAACCTCTACTGTCAGAAACCTTGAGAATCAAAAACTCAGGGGAGACAAACACAACCATCAATAACCCCAAGCATAAAAAACCTAGGTCACTAATAACCCATATGTCTCTAAGGGAGGGTAGTGATGATGAATAAAACTATTTTTAGCAAAAGTGAAGTCCTACACAGCAAGACGAAGTTTTTCTTACTTTAAATACTCATTTCCTCCTTTATTAATTAATTCATTTTGAGCATATAACTGAATTCATGAAAGAAAATGTGGGAAATGCCACGACAGCACCTTCAATGGAGTCGCCCGCTGCTGTGCATACATAAGTGAAAAATTCACAGTGTAAAAATCATTCGCATGAACCGGAACTCGAACCCAGAAAAAAATATTTTGATTAAAAACATTTTTTTAAATTCTAGTTGATCCTTATATAGTTTTCCAGCTAATCAAGGATTGTGAATACACCTTCACATGTTTGAATCATTGCTGTTTTCTATCCATGTGTACACCAAACTTTGAATAAAATAAATATTTAATTTATAACTTTATTGCTGATTGCCATTGATTGTAACTCAAAAATAATATTTTTATCTCGTGGAGTACTGAAAAAGGGGTGGAGGTTGTCCTGGAATCAAGTTCTTCTTAAGGTTTCATGTACATTTGGTAATTTTATGAGTAACAAATTAAGGAAAGAAAAAAGCTCAAGAAGCTCACACAACCAGGTAGAATAGCCCCTAGCTAGAGGGCTATTCTTGTGATATTCAAAATCTTGTGACACTTTACCCATTAAAATGTGCAAATGTTATGAGTTAGTCCTTAATGTCATCTGCATAGCAATGTAAACTACCATCAACTTACAAAGGATCATCATTAAAACCATGCGAATCAGAGGAGTCGTCAAACTCAGCAGCATCATCACGAGCCGAAAGAAGCAACATAGAGGATGGTAGAATGGGATCTGCGACAACATTGGCTACTTGTAGATCCTCAGGGAATTTGATGGTTGCCATTTTTCCTTGCAATGGCATTGATAATGTTAGTGATGATGGACCGCTGCTACTTATGCTGGCTGGCCCAGACATCTCCTCTGCTTTCTGCAACTGCTGCGCCTGTCAAAACATCCCAGTTAAAATCAACCTGACACAAACACAGCCACATTCAACCCCACAGCATGTGAGCAATGATCAGATGAAAAATTTAAAAGACACTTATGAGTTTAACAACAACAAGCGTTTCCAAAGGAGTAACAATGCAACTCAAAACATTTCTTACATCACATTTAAAAGTTTTTTTTTCAACTTATTTCATTCTAAATAATGCTCGATAAGTCATGGGCTCTATTATCCCTGTAAATTAATTTATGAGAAAAAATTGAATGAGCTCACATATTGAAGAAAAGAATTACAAAAAACTGTTATAAGTTTATTAGGTAGTTCAAGCACAATGAGACACATTTCCACTGACTGTTGTTAAGAGCTTTATGATAAATTACATTTTGACTCAAGTTGTAAATTTCATTTTACTGGTTTACCAATGCTAATATTAGTCTATTGATTATATGGGGGACATTTTTTGGTAGTTTTAATCAAAAGAGTATGGATAGTAACATTAGACAAAATCTGGGGAATGCAAAATAGTGTTATCGCAGGTAAAGCAAGTATGGTTAATCACTCCAGCTTCACTTCAAAAAGTATTTGAAAAATGCATGGATGATTGAAAGAAAGTTTATGGTGCATTTGTTGATTTGGAGAAGGCATATGATAGGGTAAATATATGAAAGTTGAAGAAGGGTTTGGATTGATTATGGAGCCAATAAGTAGTCATTGTATCCTACAAAAGAGACGCATGAAAATAGAATGCCAAGTGCAAGTGTGAATGGGACCTCGAGTGACTAGTTTGAAACAAAATGCATTTGTCACTGTGGTTGTTCAATGCTTATGGATGTGTGAGAGATGAACACGGCAGGCATAATGATTCGAGATTTAATTTTAACTGTCCTATATGCCAACAATGAATGTAGTATTACTGGATGAGAGCCCTGGGTAGCGTAAGTAAGGTAATTAAGAGAATGAAATTGAAGTAAAATACCTAAAATGAATATGTGCAGTTGTTTTTGATAAGGAGAATAGGAAGAATGATACCTTATTGAGTGCACACTGGGAAAATAATTGAACATATGGATAATTTTGCACAAATAGGACGAATGTTTCCACAAGATGGCAGGGTGAGTTAAAAGATTAAAAGGCATGTAAATACCAGCACAATGGTTGTTGGTAGAATGTGGAGAATCAAACAAAAAAAAATGTTTTTCTAAGACAGCAAATATGAGTTTATGCGCTCCTCCCCACATTATTATATGGAAGTGAAACATGTGTATGACAGGATAAGCATAAATGTTGAATAAATGCAGTGAGTATGGGGTACCTGAGGAGTGTTCATAGTGAAAATAAGAGGGATATGGTGAGGAATGAGTGGGTTATGAAAGAATGTGGATTGGACACACCAGTAATAGAACAGTGCGAAAGAAGTGAGCTACGCCGATTTTGCCATGTTGAAAGAATGGATGAGAGTCAAATCACCAAACAGATAAATGCGAATCGACTGAAAGGTTTGAGAGGAAGGTTACGTAAGCTAAAAAGTTATGGGTGAACGTGGTTGAAGAGACTCTCGAGACAAGGAGTATTCAGTGTCTCAGGCACAGAAAAGTATACATTAAACAAGGCAAGAACGTGATGGGAGGTGAAAGAAGTATGCAAAGACATTGCAGTATGACGGAAACCACTGAGAAGAAAGGGATCTTCTGAAATAACTTAAACCGTGCTTTTGCGAATTTGAATACACTGAATTGGAATGGTATGAAGGGTATGCATGTACGCAAGTACCATTAATTATTATATTATAGCCATTACATAATTTTGAAAAAAAGAATATCAAATTACTGAAACATCAAAACTGATATCGAACATGAATGTTTTATAATGTTAGGTTTGGTTCTAAGTTGTGGAAAACAGACAAGGTAGGATTCTTCGGTTAGGAATGATATAAGGATGTAGCAGCTCTAAGAACAATTTATGACTAATGAGAAAAGTGAGTCTAGACGAAAATGTATGGTAACTATATTGTCCAGGTTGATAATTTGGGGAAAATTTAGGAATTATCAGATAATTCTCTGGAAGGAAAATTCAGTTAGCTTAATTTTTTTTAATCACTGATAGTCTCTAACAATTTAACATCCTAAGTGCATATACTGTTTGGTGACAAAATAAGTACTTATATTTGTCTCCACAAATGGTCCAATGAACAGCAATAAAAATGCAAGATATTGCATTTTAGAATCAAATGCACCTTAAACCCTCTTTTCAAATACTTCACTACAGCCCTAATGGAAAGTAGTTTGGCCATCATTGGCCCAATGGTCTAGGGACCATGTAACACAGCTGTGATGAATAGTAATCTGTGCACCACACCTGTGGTGAATGTCCATTCATTTTCCTTACCCATTCATCACATACACATTCTATCTTTCTTTTCAAAATGAAATCTGAATCGCTACTGGCAGAGTTAAAAGTTTTGGTTTTTAGTATTGTCAAAATATAGATATGAACTTAAAAATAGCATTGCCTAAATACTTTGAGGTCACATTCAAGTACAAGGCTAATGTATATTACTTCAAACAATTATTAAATTGTGATGTAAAAATTAAATATATGGTAAGCTACCTCATAGATGAACCTGGTTATCTTTAAATTCTACACATATTTTCATGCAATGCATTAATGAAGTATTGAGTATTTATTTTGTTGCTGTTCCTTGAATTTGCATTGGTTCCCTAGAAAACAGCTTCCAGAAATTATTCTAAATACATACTGATAGCACATTCAAGGCATAATGGAATACATTAGACCACCACCATTAGACCAACACCAATTAATTATTAAGACTCACTCAAAATGAGCATCAGTATGTACATAGAAGATAAGGAAGTGGGCCTGGAAAAGTAGAAAAATACCTCATATTCCCGCCTCTTCTCCTCCTGCTCCCTTTCCCTCTCCTCTTCCTCCTCCTCAGCAGTTGGCAATGGAAGGAAGTGCACCTTCATTTGGTGCTGTGTTGGATTCACCAACAATATTACAAGCTTTCCATCAACATCTGTGCCATCATCTTGAGTCTTAGGAGCCATGCACTTGACTATTCGAATTTCTGGGACCATGTAACTGAAAAAATATGTTCTTTTTAAGCATATGAATGACTACTAACTAATGAGGAAAAAAAATATATGCACATGTATCTGTCAACCTCAGGGGTTACATCCCTGAAAAATGCAACCCTTGGCAAAACCCTGTTTGGAAAACACTTAACATTTGTGTAACTTTATTTATACTCGAAAAATCTAATTTATAAAAGGCAGAAATATTCCCTCCCATTATTTGATAGTCATCTCACATATGATAGCCGATATCTGTGCTGAAAAGATAAATTAAGTGTCACTTCCATATGTGTTTAAATTTTGGAACTAAATGCACTCTTATTTAAATTAATTTTAGAATTACTG
>LYUA01003439.1:52721-63213 GCA_002093875.1 Calopteryx splendens
CAGGAAGTATGCAGAAATGAAGAAAGGGTTACTGTAGGAGTGTGTCCATTAGAAACCTACCTTAACCGGGAGATAACCAAAAATAATAAAAACATGAAGTTATACATGTAATTACACATTTTCTACCCATATGCTATTTCTATCTGCATTCACTGAGCGTGGCTATGACTGCCAGGCTTCACTCGAGTTGTTACAGTACCTGTTAAAGGTAAAATCACAAGGGACCATGTGATATTCCTGGGATCAGCAGAAACTTAATTAAACAAATTGTTTCTCTTGAAAAAGTTTCAGGCCATAATAAGAGCCAAGTGATTCCAAGGAATAAGGGTTTTAAGCCACAAGGGACATTTTTAAAGGCTGAAAATTCATAATTTATAATCATAATACCTAATAAAAATTGTTTGCTATACTCTTTCCACATTTTACAGATCCAAATTCAAGTCATTCATTCATCACAGAAATATTACCAAAACACTTTCCAACCATGTGTCACGGGCTATCTTTGTCTTTTAAAAATTGTGAGAAGGGTTTACTGAAGGAGTAAAAAAACTATTATACCCTATGATTCCAATGTTAACGGCTTTGACAGATTTCTACCCAACTAGGATTCCACCATTTCCAGTAGCCACAGTCCTTACATTACTCAAAACCCTTTTCTGATATTAATGCAAGCTGTGTATATTTAACATTCAATAAGCATATTCACATTCTAGTAGTACTGATGAATCACTTTGCACTTCTTACATTGGTTAAATGCTACTTTATGTCCACAGGGAACTACAAAACAAACTTTCTTTGCATTAATATTCAGGTAGTTTTGAAGATGGAAGCAACAAATTTAACTTTACCATTAACTGGAATAAAAAATAATTTCACTTGAAAAAATATTTGAAGCATGGGATACAAAAATTTAAAGAAATGAGTCAAATTATGACATTCAGGTATTACTCAACCATATTAATTTTTAATCAAATATGGAGTGTATGGTATTTTTGGGCTTCTTTACAACATTTTCCATGCATTATGGTGGATTCTCTAGGTTTTGACGATAAAATTTGGAAAAACCATGATCCTGAAATTACACAGAGGCAATGAAATTACAATGATGTAGGTAATTATATTAGAATCAACCTTTATGGCGCCAAATTATCATCAGTAAAGTCACTATGATAATCAATGATCGTGAAGGAATGTGTGTATAAGTATTTTAAAATGAAAAGAAGAAATTAATTAAAAGAGTATTTGGTGCACGAAAAGATAGCCACCAGGTATCTACATCTTACTCTGCAAGATGCCATGTGTGAGGAACTGCTAGATCACCAGCCAATAGAAATTATGATAATCAGTGATTGTTGACATTCCATACAATTTTATTTTACCAAAGGTCAAATTTTTGTGTTTCCTACAGTTGTTGACACATATTGTGCAAGGGGAAAAGGATTAAATATATCGGTTTATTTGCAAGTGCATATCCCTTAACTTCTCATTGTGGCCTTACCTACCAGTGTAATGCATAGCTAAAGTTTTTACCATGTGTCAGGTTAATTCCCTCTGCATCAGCATTAAACATTGGAATGGTGACTCATATGGTAAGCCTGAGAATCTAAGGATACAAAAAACAGGCCTAAGGCACCTACATCCTATTTTAATTTTTATGTCAGCATTAATTCCTTTCCCGTTGGTCGGAATTCTGACTTGAAGCTGAGTATCACGATAGCAAAACATATCATAATGGCCATTGATCCACTGAAAGTATTTTATGATCCGATATTAGCTCTCCAAAACACTCTAAAACTTCTATTAGCCCATCTAACAAAAATATCACATATCAATAAAATTCAGATTGTAACTACAATCGTTTAAATGAAAAGTAAATTTCAATAGGCAAGGCCATATTCTTTAAGTAAGGTTCATAGAAATTACTCCCATGCCAATGACCTACAAAATGTAAAAAAATAAAGAAATAAAAATGCAATTAAAACATGAATACTGTCCTCTTTGAGTTAGTGCTGCACAGTGTCCCTCAGGCCTGCCATTCACGTGTGTGGCATCTGTGTATTCCAAACCCATGTATCCTACTTATCTAACAAGTAAGAGTAAGAGTACTATTCAAAAGTTTTGTGTACCACTTATTGCTCTGCATCATAAATACATAATCTATACATGAAAGGTATACACTTCAAGGTAGAATAAAATTATAGAAAAACCAACAACTGATTGGTTAGATGATTAAATGTTTGAAAGGAAATCAATGAAAATTTCTTTCTCACCTTGAATGACCCCGGCATGAATAAATAATGAAAAATCTGCCACCTCATCAGCATGAAAGATACAAAGGAGTGGTGAATTAACATGAATGAGGATGAGCACTCCACCACCTGGCCAATCACCATCATCATCCACAGGTCTAAAGCCTGGAGCGACCTTGGCTTCCTCTATCATATACCTCCATTCCAATCTTCTTATTGCCTTCCCCCTCCATCTTGCAACTCCCATTGCCCTCAGATCTTCTTCAACATCCCGTGGCCATCATACAATACCGTGAAATCCTTCTTATTGATTCTTCCATTTCCCATCCATCTCACTTCTTGGAGGGCTATAACATTCAGACCATATTTCAACATTTCAATGGTAATCTCTATCATTTTGCCTGGTGTTACCATTGTTCTCACATTCAAGGTCGCATAATTTACAACTACTCATAGTCCTTGTCAGTTTACCAGGTCAATATATTGAGAAACCATCTTTATCTATCCAAGGCACATTTTGTAGCAAGAACTTTTTCACAGGATGGGATTGCTAGCCCCAGGCCCTACCCCCAACCTGGAGGGCCAAGATTTTGTTCTAGGGTCCACTCCCCTAGAGAGGTTTGCTTCTCTACGCATGAGAGCTCCCTCTGCCTTATCATTGTGAGGCACACTTTGTTTGGCAAGGGAGGCCCAACCAGTAGCTAAGCTACCACCTGCATAGCCCTCAGCATCATTACCACTCACAATCCTAACCACCCCCCACAATTAAGGTGCCTTTGAAAAGGCAGTGCCCCCCGAGGAGGCCCATCTGGACAATACATCTATGAATAATCAGGAATCCCTGAACCAGAAATTTGTCCTTCAAAGAATCAATTCTCACAAAATAGCATCACCATTCCTAGTATAATTTCTCGTTTATTCAACAAATGTTAATGGTGTCCGAGTCTAATAAAAAAATCACTGACTTTTCTAAAACTTAAGACCTACATATTTAATCTCCACACCTTTCTTTTCAACTTTTCCACCAATATATGCATCTGTTAAGACTCTCCAAGTAACATACAAGCTTTCAACCTCCAGCAAGCTGATCATTAATGATATAGATATGAATATAGGATAATATAATAATCCTGTTGGTTTTCTACCATATTAAACATCAGAGGTAGAAGATGAACAATTAGTGAGAAATAGAGTGAACATCAGGCGGTTGTGGATAATGACAATAATCAGAGGCCTCATAGAGGAGAGAAGAAAATAAAAGAAATGAAAGTGAAGAAGAAATAATATATAAGAATAATAAAAATACACATAATATATAAGAAATTATGAAAACAAGTCATGAGGGAGTGTAAGAAAGTCAAGGAGTGGATAGAATGCTGAGGTGAAGAAATCAATGACAATGTAAAGAAGGGAAACACTGGGTTTACAAACTACAAAAGACTTACAAACTAGTGAAGTCACTTCGTAGAAAGGAAAATAGAATCAGATGACGTCAAAAAATTTTCGAAGAAAAATACTATTGGAGATGAAGAAATAAGGAAGATATGGAAGGAATACATCAAAGAACTCTACCGAGAGCCAAAACCACCAAAGGATAGGTTAGTGAAGGAAGAAATCAAGATAGAGAATGATTATCAGGACCCAGAGATACTCAGAAGTGAATTCCACAATCCAATCCAATGCCAAGCAGTGCAAGACCTGAATAGCAATAAGGTGCCCAGAGTTGATAAAAATAAATTGAGAAATAATCAGGGAACTCGAGGAAAAGCAAAGGATATCCTCTGTGGAACAATCAAGGATTCAACCTCTCACCAGCACTATTAAAAATATTCCTGGAAGAAACAATAAGAGAAGTAGAAAAATTGGGTATCAAAAGAATGTGAAGTGAACGGTGAAGATATTAACATGCTCTGGTTTACAGATGACATTGCAGTTGTAGCTGAGAAGCAAGAGGACCAGCAAATATCTCTATAGGATTTGTACAAAGTCCTTCAGGAATATTATATGAGAATTAACAAGAAGAAAACTGAAATTCTTGCATTCCAAAGAGAGAAAGTGATGAGAGATATCGCAATTTGACGAGAAAAATTACATTAAGTGTAATCCTTCACCTAACTTGGCAGCTCCATAACATGGCATGGCAGAAGCTTGACAGTCAACAAGCAAAGAACATAAATTGAAGCTAAGAAGGAGTTCATGAAGAAAGGAAGGGAATGGGAATGAAGGGATGCAAACAAGGGAGAGGTGAATCAGAGGGTTTTCGGCCCAACTATGTGGAAATTCCTGATTATGGAATAATAATCACTATGTATATTTCCACTGAATAANGGTATAACTAGTTTTGATGCTTCAGCATCATCTTCAGATACAAAAATTTTCATGTCACATCAGAGGTACATATACCCAAATGGGAAGGAGGGGGGAGGTGGGTGGAGTGGGAAGTGTATCAAAACGTTCATTTGGAGTGAGGCACTCTATGGATTAGTGGCATGGGTCATTGGAAAAGATGACCAGCAAAGAATAGGAGAAGAATTGTGCAGGAGACAAACGCTGAATATTAAATGGAGAGATAAAGTGAGGACGGAAGAAGTGCCTATATAGAAGAGTAGAAGAGGATATGATATGGCATGGAGAAATCCATGGAAAAGAAGAACCAGATGGATTGGACATGTCTTGAGGTTTAATGGACTAGTTATTAAAAAAATAAGGAGGGAAAATTAAAGGGAAGGTTCCACAAGGAAGACCAAGGGACACTCACATAGGACAAAAAAATATAGACATAAAACAGAAAATCTATCAGGGCTTAAGGGAATTGACTTGAATAGGAAAGAATGGAGAGTTGCAGTCAACCAATCTCAAGATTGAAACACAGATGATGATGATTCTCTCAAATTATAAATCACTAACGAAGGTACCCAACTTAGCCTCAAAGAAGATAAAGAATTTTATAAAAAAAGGTAATGATGTGTAATTGATTTGGCATGCAGATAAGTGCATCATTAGATATATATCATGTACACCATAAGGGGCAAGAATATGTGCTGCCCCTTTTCCCTACAGTGCAAAGCTTTAAAAGTGATGTTTATTGAGCAAATGAATTATACTTGTGCCAAAAAAGTGAAATCCAAAATGTGCACTTTTCAGCACAGGGTGTCAATTTTTTGTCTTTTCGAAAACTTTCCCATGCCAACGACCACCGTGCTGAGCAAGGGAAGTGTGGGTTAATCCACAATTTAAATTAATAGTGATTTACCACAGTATTTCATTGAAAACCCAAATTATATTCACTCTGTAGGTTAATTAAAAAGAAGGATTTGTTTGTGGTGGTCTATGGCACACACAAAAATATTCTCACCAACAAACTGATCTGGCAGGCCAGCATCTCTAGACGACCAACGACAAAATCCACAAGAACGATAATAAGCCTTCCGAGCAATTGAGATGTTTGGATTATCCGGACTAGGCCCAGTTACTGGTGTCAATCTTGTGGAGACATTACTCAAACAACTTGGGCAATCATAGCAGGTTGGACACCTATCGATATGAAAAAAGTTAAAAGATTCACAGTAGGATAATTTACAAGAAAATTAAACGTAAATTCTTTGACACACCAAAAGAGATTCTTTAAAAAAACCAACCAACCTGTTTTTTTTAAGTCGCGCATCGGTAGCAGCCGAGTTTTCCTGGCAGTTGCTGCAGTAATGGGCGTCAACCTAATGGTTAAGAGTAGTTGCCACGTCAAAACAAATATTGGCACATTTTGCACTCTGCCAGTATGAAGTATAATTTAATAAAAGTTAATCTGGTATAAGGCAAACATACAGCCTTACATTAAACGTTAGTCAATGATAAAAATAGCTATTGTCATAGTACTACGTTTAAATGCAAGTTTTTAATCACAACAGGTAAGCAACTACCGCATCTAGGGCCATATATGCAAAGGAAAACGTTTTACCTCGTGGTAGACACAATACACGCATCTGATTTTTAAACAATGTCTACAAAAATAAAGGCGATGTATTGGTTTCAGGGCACCGCAGGAACAACCGTATCGTACGATATCTGGTTCAAAAAGAGTAGTCATAATAGCTGGATTTAGAGAAATACTTCAGCGGTGTATATATCATCCAGCGGTCAGATCATTGTAGCTCCGAAATGTCGACACACTTCCTAATTCTTCTGACAAAAACTAAACAGCAGATACAACTAACATTTTTTCCCGTCTTGACGAAATTGTGACAAGTGAAACGTGAAAATGCGGTTTACGTTATTGTAGTGTTAATTTTTGAATACTTGCTTCTCATTGGTCATCGACTTCGACCAGTCAGATAGCTGAAGGGATACGTTTGAAATCTTTTGAAACTGGCAGCCGGTGATGGAAGTTGATTAACAGTTCGTTATATTTGTCTCAGTTTTGAAGAATAGAATAACGGATTTTGTACTCTGTAATAATTAATATTAACGTAGCACGAAGTAATAAGTCTCCTATAATATGTTTAAAAGTTGATATAAGGAACGCTTCATTTTGGGAAGACCTTATTTACACGTGTTGACTTAAGACGTTTTCTCTTGAGCATTTCATCCTTCGGAGTTAATAGTCTGCTGCGATGGACGAGTACGTTAAAATTGAAAAAATTGGTGAAGGTAAGCTATTGCAATTTTTTCTACCATACCGATTTGACTGCAATATAATTTCATTCAATTTGAGTTTACAATAATTTAACGTATTCGCCGATTGTTTACTCTTAGGTACGTATGGTGTTGTTTATAAAGGAAAGCATAAGCTGACTGGCCATATGGTGGCCATGAAAAAAATAAGATTAGAAAATGAAGATGAAGGAGTACCATCTACCGCAATCCGGGAAATTTCTTTATTGAAAGAATTGCAGCACCCGAATATTGTCAGGTATAGGTTCATATGATTTTCCTCGTTTCCTATCCATATTTGCTGAGGTTATATATTAATTCATGTTTTCCTCTAGCCTGGAAGCTGTTGTAATGGAAGAATCCAAATTGTATCTGATTTTTGAATTTTTATCTATGGATCTCAAGAGACATATGGACGCAATCCCCAAAGGAGAATATCTTGAACCAGAGACTGTGAAGTCCTACCTCTACCAGGTATGCATAACCGATTTTGAGGTCTTCAACATATGTTTTTAATTTAGAGTAAGAAAACCAGTTATGCATTGTTGAAGTCCATATTTGTGTGTATCGTTACTGATTATATGTGGTCATTTCTCATTCTGCCTTAATTCATTTGTCAGGTGCAAAAGTTTTAAATAACGTTTTCTTCCGTAAATTAAATATTTTTTTAGGTTACTCTATTCGGGCATCGGTGATATTTTATAAGCACTTAGATGTAAATGCTTAACATTTTATTATCTTCGGTATAAGCTGTGCAATAGGTTTTGGGAAAGTATCTATTATTTTAAAGATTATATGTCATTGCAAATTTGAATTTCATCTTAGAAACTCGGTAAAATGTAAAACTGCCACACGTTGAAGTTAATTCTTGTGTACTGATTGCATTCATAATCAAATTACCATATCTATTGCCAGAAGACTTAATTATTAAATGCTCTTAGGGGTCTGGCACTCACAAAGAGCAATTACATGAGGTATCATCAGAAAATTTGTGAAAATATTTAAAACTGTTCGATTGGAAAAGAGGGGACTTAATGCTTTTAGTAGAAATGTTATTAATCTTCAGGGAAATAGTAATCCCTCAATGCTTGGGTGGGTGTTAGCAACATGTGTATCTCTCCTTGTGAAAATAGCCTACCGGCTTTATTGGACATAATACACTAAAAGAACACAAAATATACAATTGAAGAACATTGTACCATAAATGAGTGCCTTGCTGGAAATTAGCATGGCATTTTCAGTAGCCTATGTCCTTTTATAAATATCATACTAGGCTCATAACCTACAGGATGTCCGACTTAGTCTAATAAATTTATTATTAATTTAAATAAATTTATTTATTGAATCTGGAAGCTACCGAAGAGGGTACCAAACAAATTGGATTAAGATTGTACATTAATTATGCTCTTTGTAGAAGCAGGTGAATCAGTGTACAATAATCCAGTACGTTTGCCCAACTGCTATTTTCATATAGATTTAAAAGCTACTTTTATACAATAGGGCATGATTTTAAGTTTTACGTGTCTTTTATAATATTATTTATGCTGAGTTTTGCTCCCAGGGAATTGTAACTTTTCTGGAAGAAAGCATTTCAGCAATTAAAATTTGGCACCCATTGATGGATTAAGAATTTGTTTTTCATTTACTTAGTGAGTATAAAATAACCATTGGTTGAACAGCAGAAGAGATGGTTAAACATAATTTTTTATAGTAATCTACGAAATGAAGAGGATATGCAATATTGCACACCTAACGAAAGCATTAAATATCCAAATTAGCCCCACGGAATAAACTACTGGAACATAGAACATTCCCGAAAATTTAAAACTAATTTTGGTACAGATAAAAAATTACGTATTAAGCACAAAATACCTGTCGTGTTGACCCTGTAAAACTACAGCTCTTGTCCACCTGTTCCCGTTTACACTATTTCTAGTTATTTCTCTCTCTTAACGTGTATAAACTGCTAAAATCAACCACTGAATGTAAAATTTTAAAAAGAGGGCTCCTTATGTCAGAAAACAAGTGTTGCCTGGAGTTGCTCGAATGCAATTTATTAACAACTCTTCACCCATACAGCAACTAGACATACGTGCACAAGTATTGTTCTTAAAAACGTGTCAAATACTTGCCCAAACAATGAGAAAAAACAGGCTTCCACGAGACTAGACGTTTCGCGTAATGCATGTTCCGCAATGATTTATTTTGGGGGAAACTATTGAGTTTTAAATTATATGTCAAGCAGGACATACCCCGTGGGGTAACTCTTCATCTCCTGTTCATTACTAGTACTCAATTTCTTGTGATGCAATAAAATTCACGAGTCCTCATTGCTGATGCGGGTTAAATTTCGGGTCCAATTTAATTAGAATTCTAGTAGTAAATTTATCTTCAAGGCTTGTGGCATCAAGGGTACTTGGTTAAGTTTAGGTTGTCGTAAAATTCCTCTACCTTGGAAAACTATACATTCGCCGAAATTGTCACATTTTCCATTCTCAAAGCAAGGCAATGCACTTTCTGGCCGATGTAAATGGAAAATAACTTCCGAGGATACATTTCATTGCAAACGCCGCCATTTTGAAAATCGAAGTTATAAAACTGCCGACTGGGTCACAAGTCTGGGAGTTTTGAGTGGGGTAGTGCGCGTTGAACGTATAATACGGTGTTTAACTCGTGGTAAAATTGCAATTGGAAGATGCATGAAATAGAGGAAACATGAAAAAATTGAAGAATGAGTTCATTATGCGGTCTGTAGTGTATTGATTTGTACCGCTTGCCTATGACATGACATATAACTTGGCAAGATCACTTAAACGAATTATAAAAGTATGCACACACTTTAATTCTGCTTAGGAGTATTGAAGGTTTGGGAAATAAAATATTTGTTGCCAGGGTTGACGAGGGTTTACGATTCTTATGTTAGCAGCATTACATTATCTGCTATGTACAATTGATTACTTAGGTAGTTTTCGTTTGATTATCATTTTCTGCATTTAGTTTAGGTAACATAATTATGGAAATATTAGTCATTTTGGGAAGCTGTGACTAACCATAGCCTTCACTACAGTGCATGATCCAGATTTTGTCGTAATTGGATCACATTTCCTTTGGAAGGATATATGTGGTGACATTTTCTCTCTTCATTTTTTCTTATCGTTGATCATAATTTAATTTCAGCCACTCAATGCACCTACAGTTAAAAGTCACAATTCTTGGGATATAAACTATAATTTCATTTATGTGAATGAATTTCAGAATTTACTTTTCTGTCACAATAAAGGGACGTATTATATATTTTCTGGAGGATAGTGATGAGGTTGGACAAGTCTTTAACAGTCAACTTTCGAATAATGTAGGGTTCGTTTACCATCATCACACATTTTAATGTAAGCCCCTTACAATGGGATAATTTCGCTCATTCCTACCATTATTCCATAAATGAGGTTATTGGATGAAAAATGGTAAAGGACATCTAAAAATGTCTCTTGCCTATGTCTATGACCTGTGCAACTAATTATATTTCATAAATACCATCAATACTCCCATTCCTCGCAGAATCCATTGCAGATGGGGATTAGAAACCCACATTAGAATCT
>LYUA01003439.1:70863-88342 GCA_002093875.1 Calopteryx splendens
GTATTGGTCCTGGTCCATTGGTATATTTTTCAAGTGTGTTTACTCCCATAAGGATTAATTAATTGCGAATGTTCATTTTACATCCAGTGACAAACTAAGGTTAGAGCTTGATTGAAGTTTTCAATCCTCCCAGATATATATATTCCCTTTTTCGATACTACATCATTATTCGCTATGAAATCCTCTGACAAATTGGGAAAAAAATCTAATAAGTAATTGTCTAAAGTTTTGCTCTAGCAGTAACTGATTTTGTTAATCTGAATCTAATATTCTCCCATTTTTCTTTGTAACCAGTATTTGAGTTGAAGGACAGTAAGTCTAGTCTAGAGACTACACTCTCTAGTCTAGAGACTACACTAAGTAAAAATGTGTGATTAAACCATACACTTAAATTATTTTATATTTGTGGTTCGCCAGTGAAAATAAATTGACCAAGGATTAAAGGCAGGGACATTTTTTCATTTTTCTTATATCAAATTCAGGACAGAAAGCATTTTTTACCATCAAACCACCACTTTCTTGGTAAACTTATAGAAAACACTTAAGGATAGCAATAAAAATTAATATATGTTAAGTTTCAATCTGCATTTATTACAACATTCTTCAAAATATATGATAGTGCTAGTATGCACAACAAGAAATATGCTGGCAGCAAAAGGGTTTTATACTATCTCATCCTGCAGTTATATTTGTGTATAAGGTTAATTAAGTAACAATGGCACAATCCTTTAGATTATTAATATTTTGTAGGGCCTAACATTCAAACAACTGCTGGAAATAATTTTATTCCTTTATCCTGATAGTAGTTTCTATATGTAAGTGAATGATCTTGGAACCAACACCCCTTCGTAGTTTTAATTGAGTTGATTCTATTGTTATTATCATTATGTGTATAAGAGTGCATGATCAATTCTTCTCATTAAAAAACTTTTTGGTGTTGCATATTTTTTAGTTAGGATTCATAATTTTTTTCATCCTTTATTAGGTTGTGACTCTATGGTATAGGAGTCCTGAAGTTCTTCTGGGTGCATCTCGGTATGCCTGTCCAATTGACATATGGTCAGTAGGATGTATCTTCTCTGAAATGGCATCTCGACGCCCATTGTTCCAAGGTGATTCAGAAATTGACCAGCTGTTTAGAATTTTTAGGTAAGATGTTACCCTATTGTATGCATTCTGCAGGTATGTAATACTTACTGTGTCCATAGCTCTATAACCTGATAATCAAAACTATCTAGGGCAGTCAGCAAAAGTGCATATTTTATGTGTTGGACTCATTTAAGTATGTATATGGAAAGGCGATTAGGAAAAAACTGCATTTAGTACACTTGTCTGTATATAGTATTTGGACTCACAAGTGGATATATGGAATATAGTAGAGCCAAAAGAATTATAAGAGAGTGAACTACTTACTAAAGATTTGAATTGCAATAATTATAATTTTTAATTTTTTACTGATTTTTAGTTGATGTTAACTGGATAACTCAGTCTCGAAAGCGATTTTATTTCTTCCTCAAAAGGTATTCGCCAAAGTATGAATGTTTTTTATGGTAAAGTGTGACATAATTGAAAATAGGGGCCCCGTGGTATGTATCTACATATTGAAAGCTTGCTTTTATCAATATTTGTTGGAAGGAAATGGAAGTGGGAATGAACGTAGGTGGGTAATGATCAAATCAGTTTGCAGATCTAAATGTGGTTTGGCAGTTAGCAATGGCATTAGTCGTCATTGCTGAGTGCTCTACAGAACAAATGTGATGGTATGGAGTGATAATAAAAGAAAAAGAGAGTCTAGTGAAGATGTTGATGAAGAGCTTGAAATTGTATGACTCGGAAACTTGGTTGTTGAGTTATGTGATTTTGAGGTGGGAAAGGTTGGCTGTAGTTAGTGTGACATGTTAGCCTTGTATCAGTGCCATCCATCAAAAACCTATCCTGACTGGTAGCACAGACTATCATTAAAATAAAGTTTATAAAAAATATACCTTAATGACTGTGGTGGTCATTATGTAAACAGTCTGTGGTAAATGAATGGCAAAAAGTTTAATGACATGACTGTTCAAAACCTCAGATCCAAAATAATGAGACAAAATATATTTTGCAGTTATTAGTATTGTTTTTAAATATTTCTATTTGCATTTATTATATTTAAGTTATAATTAATGTTGGCTATTAAACATATCAACTTCCCAGTGTGTATTATGTTAGATAATCTGAAAAATAAATGTGGAATCAGTTAAAATAACTGCTGTGACCTTTCTATGGTAATACAGAAATCCATTCATTCTGTTGTTAAGTGTATATTCTCAGCCTATTCTATGCACATCTTTAAAGCACTAGGAGGACTACATGTGTAATAATGTAACTCAGATTATTTTTTTAATCCTTGGTGGCTAGTGTCATAGATTTTGCTTGTCTATTAAGTTCTTAAATTATACATGTTCTGGTGAGATTTTAAAATATGTGAAAGAAAATATTTTGTTAACAGTGGCTTTGAAAACATTTTGTATTCAATTTTAGGGTTTTAAAGACACCTACTGAAGCTATCTGGCCTGGAGTTACTCAACTTCCAGACTACAAAGCCACATTTCCAAACTGGACCAATAACACGTTAAACACACATGTGAAGAACTTGGATAAGCAAGGAGTGGATCTTCTACAGGTATTTTTGCATGAAATGATTTTGGTTGTAACATGTCATCAATGGGGCGTGGTAGTCCAGTGGGTAGCACCTCCAATATAGCAGTCTGCCATCGAAATTTCATTTCAAAGTCCTCCATTTGAAATTTAGTCTTGCAGAAACTAATTTTTGAAAATGCATTTGCGTGCATGCTATTACTCTGAAAGACTGGGGAAGAGTCCATTTATGGCTATGAATACATTACGTATGTATGCTTTTAAATATGCCTATCTATAACATTAACTATTAGTTTTTTGTAAGAATCCTGATGAGTGAAAAACATTTTTTTATGCATTGATTACCTTTAAGGGCAGACATTCATAAGGACTCTATTTCTACTATTATGACAAATTTATTGCTAATAAACTATAATATTCATTGTGAATAAGTTATTAATGAATAAAAATGATGCAATAATCAAGTTGGTATTACTACAAATTTAATGCACTACTTTCTCTTTTAGAGGTTATTACTTTGCACAGGCACACTTATATATACTATCAGGTTATTTGTTACTGCTTATACAGAAAAGCAATAAGTAATTGGACCATAGGAAAAATTATGAAATCAATGTTTGTTCTTTAAAAAGCCTATAACTTTCTGGAAATTTGAGCACACTACTGAGTTAAGTGCTTCTAAAATGCTGATGTAGAGTTAATTGCTGGCTTTTATGGTTCAACTTTGACATACTATTATTTCCTGTATTGTGTTGTCTAAAATATTCCATCAAAAGGTTTTGTTCATTCTGGGTATTGTTTTGGAAAAATAGGAAAAAATAAAATCTATAACCTAAATATATTTCAATTCAAGTATTGTAAATTTAAATGAGTGGAATAGCAGATTAAATTTCATTACAGTTGATGCTGGATTGTGATGGCACTTGGAGTTCAAACAGTTTTATGAAACATATGTATAGTAATTTATCTTTTTCTAGCTTTATTATATTTTTTGTTTCTCTGTTAATCAGTGCAGTTTATTTCATATTTTCATTTGCTATAAATATTTTTATTGTTTTGCAGAGTATGCTTGTATACAACCCTGTTCAACGGATATCAGCAAAGGCTGCGATTGAACATCCATACTTTAAGGGCATAAATAAATCTATTCTTCCATCAAGAGAACCCTAGACCATTATGTAGGAAATACATTTCTGCATCTCATATCTTTTGCACATATCATGTACATAGAAAATTGGGAGTGTGTGATTTTTGACTTCACTTGTATCTTTTAACTAACTTGTTTTTGTCAGGGAAGATCTTATGGTGGGTGTGCTGATGAATGTGTACATTTTGAGCTAAAGTGGCTTATTTAAGTAAGAGCACAACCAAATTCAATGATTAAGTCAATCTAAGGTTCGATTTTAATGCATAATACTTGTGGTTTCAAGTTCTGCTCATGTGTTTGCATTTTATCTCCTATTCCATCCATGAGATTTAACCTGTCATTTTTATTTAAATAAGTATTATTTTACCATCTAGATTTAACTTTTTAAAATTGACCCTCTTGATGAAAACTAGTTATAGATTTTTCTACCTTCTCATTTCCTGTCATTTTGTATTATTTTTCTGTTTTATTTTAGTTATTTTGCACTTAATGTCAGTCTCCTAAAGGGAACTGGTAGAAAATGCAGTGCAATAATCCAGTGATTTCTGCTAAGTTTAAGACCCTTTGGGATGACTCGTTTCATTTTGAGGGTGCTCTAAATATCCTCTTTCAAGACCTGACATGGGGTTAGTCCATCAGGGATGTGGTGCATTTTCTCCTATGTAGTTCAAACAAATTTTTTACTTTTATATCTTGAAAATGGCATGAGTTTGTACGTGTAGGATGTGGAAATAAAGACAGTTTTTTGTAATTATTTTTATTTGGTGATACAATGTCCCTTCTGAATTGCTAGCACCTGCCACAAATCTTTGACCTCAGCTCATCTTTGATGTGGCCCTCCTCTGGGCAAACCAGATCTCCTCCTCCAAGCTGAATGCACTAAAGAGCTTTGAGCAGTGACACTGGCTCTGGTCATCAGGGCTAACCCACCAGTGGCCTTTGGTTTATGGCTAGTCCGTCATTAGAAGAAGAGGGCTACCATCCTGTCTGGCTTTAGCCAAGGATGAGTGGCTACCAACTGGTGATATCTTTCCACCAACTTCCCTTATATGCCTTAAAGCATTACAAGTTATTGTACACTTTCATATCATTATTATTAATATTGCTAAATCTAATGTCATTGTGTGGGAATGATGATCACTGGCTCCTCAATATGTTAGCTTGCTTTATAAGCGCACATCTGTCATCTTATTGTTGTTGGGACTTGCAGTGATAATTTTTATAAAAGGATTCTCTTTCATAAATCAGTTTTTTGTGATAATTTTCAAAAATTCAATTGTCAATGTGACAACACTGCACCAATTTTGATTATGTCAAAAGAAATTAATGGACATGAGAGAAGTAATGCTGCTGCACATTACGGCGTTCCTGCAAAATTTGGTTGATGTCATGTTGAATCATGTGAGGCTCCGTACTGGGGTCATATCTTACACGTGGTATTCCATTTCTGTCGATCAAAAACTTCTCCCAGTTCCAGCGGACATCAGAGTTCTTCATTGGTGTATAAAACAGTCTGGTCTTATCAGAGAAGCTCTCACGCGTTGGAGGACATTGGGACTGTTTAAAAAGTTAGAGAGAGAAGTTATGAGACCAGATGAATAATAAACAACATTGTGGTGGTTGTGCTACTAATGAAAATAGAGTATTTTCTGTACCAGTGAATACATATTCAATTAAAATCACACATCAGAAGGTTGTTATTGAGCATAGTTTAAAGAGAGTAAATGAGAAAAACATTCTCCTTTATGGTGGTAGTTGTTTGCCATTAAAATATATATTCTCTTTCTTTTACCATATCTTTATAAAGCTATTTGAATATTTTTATCCATTGAAGAATTTGGTTAGTTAACTTGTAGTTTTGGGTGAAAATGGTAAGACCACCCAACTTCCTTATCTCTCTAAGGTCTATGTTCTTCCAGTATAAACCTGTAGGAATAGTCATATGTAGTTTATTTCTCCTATAAATTCCTTACCTTTAAGTATGTGAACAATGGATGTTCCTGTGCCCCATTAACCTCAATCTTTGCTGTCAAGGGGAAGTTGGGGACAAAACCATTTCCAGGTCGTACATGCATAACTCCACTTAGGATCTCACTTGCATTTGATCCTGGCTCTTGCTGTAATTGAAATTATTTTATTTCATCTTAGCTCATTCTTTCAGTTAGTAATTGTATTTGAGAGATTCTTAAGGATAAAATGCCACTACGACGATACAATAAATTAAACAATTCTCTCAAATAAATATCAATAATAATTCTTAAATTGCCAGATCAGTTGTTTCATAGCCGATTGTTGACACAATTTTCAAAATATTTTGAGCACATGATAATGCTTACCAATCCAAACTGGTTGCATGGGACTCCAAGGACTGTAATCTCTGGGTTGTTTTGGATGAGTGCATTCATACCCAGATAGTGGTGAGTGAAGGATCAGTAAGTGGCCACATTTACTATGAGTAGAACCTGTGAAAGAATATTCACGACATTTATTTCCCCATCAAATTAATAAATCACCTTGGTTTAAGTATTACTATTCTGAAGGGAGTCTATTTTTCATGATGAAATCTTTAGGGTAGTAGACAACATTTTTTATGGGTTTTCAATGTGTTGGCTTAAATAGACAACAGTTGCACCATCCAAGTTCTCTAGAGTTTCTACAATTTCAATGGCTTTTCAAATTCCTTGGAAGGAGGAATTTTTGTCTAATGAACATGGATAAATTGATTTCATGAATAATAAGATTCAGTACAGTGCATAACACCAGATAGAAAATTATGGTCTATACTCTTGGCAGTGCCACAATTTGTCATTGATGAGTTGAAGACTCTCAAGATGGAATGTGGTTGTCATTTAAGAATGTTCATCGGGTTGGTGGTATCGACTGTTACTCGGTGGAAACAATTCATCATGAAAGACAAAAAACTTTATTTTTTCACAAACTTTATTTGGCATGACCTGTAGATCACATCACTGTTGAAACTTGGGTTGTGCCAAGTAAAGTTTTTTTTGTCTTTTATGATGAATATAATAACGCGAGTGAATATATGTATGCCACCACATGAACATCCATAGATACGTAATCAAATTAACCAGTTGTATGTAATGATGAGAAATAATTTAATGGTGAAATCTGAATTTGTCAGCTTGAAAAGATGTTCAAAGAGACTGCAGGAAATGTCACAACAATAACTTTTTACAGAATAACCTGCTGTTGTGCACTTCAATGCGAGTTTCACAGTGGATAAATCATTCACCTAGACCAGGATCCCAGTATAGGCAAATGATTTTTGCACTGGGAAGTTAGTGCATGTACGAAAATTCATAGTTAACAGGAGTCTGATTTAAGAATCATGCTGTTTTGGTCATTTTTCTTCCCTATTGCATACAGTGTGGCAGCCTGAACTTTGGAAGAAAATAAGTTTTCCAGTGTAGACTTACTGCACACACAATACATGTCCCAGGGATCTGTACTGGTCTCTATATAGTAATTTTGTTACTTTTAATTAAATTATGTATTAAATTTTTGACAGGTCATCCAATTCTTGACACAAATTTTTGTGAATGGATACTTTGGTGTAAGTTGATTTGTTTCTGTCCTGGAGAATGCACCATCTTTTCTGTAATTTTATCAGAGCATCTTTTGTGTTTCCTACCTTCTGTTTTGGGATTCTTGCTTTGTCTTTCCCTTAAACAAGTCTATCTTCAATTACCATATATACTCGTGTATAATTCGAGCCCCAAATTTTTGTACAAAAATTTGCTTTGAAAAATTCTAACTATGAATGAGTACTTCTATAGGGTACTTATCTAGGACTTTCACAGAGATATTCATCAATCACTCACTCTATAGTGGTGAAGTAGAATTTGATGCTTTGAAGGAAGTTTACTTTCCTCAAACTTATAGTAGGAATGGTTGAAAAACAAGATATCATCATTGATTGTACACAGAATGTGTTGCTTGCCATATCATTGAAAAAATTGCTCTTAGCTGTAACAAAGTCCATCTGTGTGCACAAATTTGCATATAAACCCCATATTAAAGATTAAAACAAAATATATATAACGGTATGTATATATGTATGCACTTGAGGGAAACACGCTAAGCTGTGACAACATAATGTGTATATATATATATACACATATATATATGTGTGTGTGAGCACAAGATAAAATTAACAGAAACACTTCCGTAAGCCGAAGATGAATCATTCTTCTTCGGCTGACGAAGACGGCCTGACCGCAAAATTACTCAAGTTTTATTTTGTGTGTCCTCTTTTACGTGTTTCTATGTTTATTTTATTCTTGTGCTCATCTATATGTACATGTGCTCATATTTATTTATATGTGTAAACTGTTTTTGTTCTAATTTTAGCTTAAGATGTTTTATCAGTACCATCACTGAATGCTGTGGTAGCATTGGTGGTTTCAAGTGTGACTTCATGGAATCGATTCATATTTGAAAGAAAATTGTGACTGACTCCAAAATATTTTATTTAGATAGCCCGGGTTTTGACATCCAACGTCATCTTCAGTTAAAGATTCTAGTCAATCATTCATTTATATATACACTCTTGGTGTAGGGGTGGGGAGGTGGTCAGATAGGATGGGTGGGAGTAGGCGTCGTTAGTCATGCGTGCAGGAGGGAAAGGAAAGTGGAAGGAGGGCCCCTATAGGGAGCACTCAGCCGAATAGTGAAAGTAGGCTGTACTCAATAAGATCCTTTAGCTATCTAGGAGGTCGAGGGTGGGGGAAGCGGAGAGGTTTTTCACATCAGAGGCACAATTGTTGAAGAGTGGGAGGTGTACAAAAAGTCGTTGACAATATTCTCTTTAGAGCGTACACTTTTTAACATTTCTAGCTGCTCTAAGGTGTCTAATCTCTGTCCTTTAATTTTCCACATGTAAGTTTTCAAATTGAAAGTCACTGTTGTGGTTATTTTCCAATAGATGTTATTTATATATATCAGTTGGTCTTATCTCTGATATACAACAATGTGCATATTATTTAATTAAATCTATTTACAGAAAGGTTGAATATTTTGAATTCATAAGGATATAAAATTACCATCTACTAAAATTAATTGTACAGAATAGAAGTAAAAGTACAAGCAAAATATCATACGAACAGAAAATAAACAAGAATTAGGATTCTCCAAAACTTTGGCCTAATATTTGAATAGTTTTCTGTTAACAAATGTTGATTTACTGCAAGCACAACATTATTTCACTCTTTTAACAGGATGAAAATTAAAACATTTCCCTCAGTAATACCATGGACGATAATGTACGAACCTTCCCTTGATACTCTGAGAGGCTGATGTTTCTCCTCCCATACACATCAGGAATGGAGAAGTTGTATACACCATTTCTTGGTGATTTCACACTGTTTGGGCTGAAATTTGAGCACATCCTTGATGCCACCCGGTCTCCAGCATCCACTCCTCCCAGCCCTAGTGAAACTAGGCATAGGAGGGGGGCTAACCAATGTTTGCCCTCCCCCATGTTGACAATAGACGTCTCCTCCTCCTAAAATACAACTATAAAACAGATCGTTAGAATTATTCAGCTGGTACAGCGGTCATATATATATATTTAATTCCATTTAGGTTTTTTTTGGTTTATGGGGAATCAAAACTGTTTTTGATGTAAAGGATGGATTGAACTTTTTGGCTAATAGTTATAGGATGGCATAAATACCAAATGGAGTGTCCATATCGATTTTTTTGGTCAGTGATGGTTACCATCAGTAGGGAAATATGTAAGAAAGGCTTGAGTTGGCATGAAATCAGAGCAGAAGAACTGTCCAAAGTCAAGTTAGTTTTCAACTTTCCTGTAGGTTTTGGTATTTAACGCTTCCTAGTATTACTGAATTAGGTTGGAAATGTAATAATTATTATTTGAAAGCTGATAGGTAATTTTTTCACCATTAACCATTGTTATTTATTATTGCTATTAATATGGGTGACCAAGTAATAAGGTAATTGTTGAAAACATGGAATTGAATTAGCATTTTGGGGAGCATAAATATGGTGGAGTGAAATCCATGGTCAACGTCTGTCATCCCACTCATTTTATCTATTAATATACATTATAATAAGTCCACAGATTAAACCCTTGTCCTGTGGATGTGGTGCATTTCAAATGTTCTCATAGCACTCACTTACTGATCAGAACCTTACAGAAAACCCTAATATCCATTTGGGATAATTATATGGGCTCGTAACACTTATCTATACCCCCAGTGATATTTATTCTCAACACCTCTCACCCAATGGGGGAATATATTTATTGGGAATGGTTTTCTACGTTTCATGTTTTGCCTTTTCTTGTCATAATGCAATGCTAAAATTGTGAGACACAGTATTCTGAAAGTGGAGTCTTGTTTTGCATTCCATTTGGCTAGCTACTAAGAATGGAATCCAGCAGTCTGACTAACATAATGACAGAGTGGATTTTGACAAGGATATATAAATATTGATAGGCTGAATTTATAATAGAACTCCTATTTTACCATGTGGATTTAAGACAGTCACCGCTTATAAAATATGATCACCTATGAGCTCTAAATTTTGGAGTTTCAGATAAATATTTTACGAAATTTAAGATGGAAAAAGTGTTCAGAGATCTCTTATGGAGTTTGGCAACAATTATTACAAATTTAAAAAAGTAACTTGGATTAGTTATCTATGAGCTACATAACTAGAGAAGAAATGTTGAACATAAATTAAAATATCCTTAGAAATTTTACTTTTTCTTCATTACATTCTCTCTTATACTCTTGATGTTCCTGTGATCACCAACCCTGTATGGCTACACACGGAGTAACACATGACATGGAACATGACGTTTACTTAAATTTCCAAATGGTAAGATAATGCCACTATATTATATAACCTCACCTGTGCAATCTGAGACATACAGGTTTCAGATAAGTCCCTTATCTGTCCAGTCCACTCCTATCTTCTACATTTTGTTCATTAGATGTTCCCAATTTACTCTGTCAAATGCCTAATTTTAAATTTACAAAGCAAACTTATTATACTCTATATACCTTTCTATCAGTGACCTCATTTCTGCTATGGTGTCATGTGTACTCCTACCCTTCCTAAACCCAAACTGATCCTCTCCTACATAACCATTTGCACTCTACTACAACCTCATATTAATGATTCTAAGTACTACCTTTGCTGCATGTGTGAGTAAGAATTCTGGTCACATTCCACCCTCTTAAATACTTCATATGACCTTATAAAAACTTTCTTCCATATTTTCCTGAACTCTTGAGTAATTCTGCAGAAATATTATCAGTGTTTGGACGAAGGTGGGCAATGTGGTAGGGATATTAGAAGAAGAATCACAGTAAGTAAGGCAGCTTTTACGAGGAGAGAATTGACGACAAGGACCTTAGGCAAGTATGTAAAGAAGAGATTAGTTAAGACGTAGAAATGGAGTTTAGTATTGTATGGCTCACTAACTTGATTGTTGAGGCTTGATGAAAGGTATAGGCTGGAAGCTTTTGAGTTGTGGGTGTGGAGAAGGATGGAAAAGGTGAAATGGTCAGAAAGGTAATGAACGAAGAAGTTTTGAGAATGGTAGGAGAGGAAAGAAGGCTCTTGGGAGAAAAATTAATGGAATTAAGGGAGGCAGGAAATATGCAGAAATGATGAAAGGCTTACTTTAGGAGAGTGTCCATCAGAAACCTACCTTAACCGGTAGATTACCCAGAAAAATAATATTTACTTTATCATGCACTATTATATTGTTTCTTATGAAATCTCTGAGGATCTCCAGAGCAATTATTTTTTGAAATGGTAATCTCTTTTCCCTCCACAGCTTTCAACAATATATCACCACTGAGTGTGCCCTTAATCCACATTTCTTGACTTGTTTGTATTTCTCCCAATAACCTTCTCTCCTCCCCTACCATGAGCAAAACCTCTTCGTTCATCTTTCTTTCTATCCTCCATGCCCACATTTTAATAGCTTCCAACCAGAGCATTACTACAAGGAAAATTACAGTAACAACAATCCCAATCAACAATGGTTTCTTGTGGAATCAACATTTGTTACTGATCTTATAAGGGGTCATCCATTAATTATTGGTTCTGGAGGACATAAGATTTTGATGATAGAATAACTTTGTGGGAAATTAGGTTATATTCTCTTGTATCTTACCTGATTATTTGGAAATTAATATAGGGTATAATCGTTTTCATCATATTTTCATTTATTGTCTCATTCATCTTCATTATGGGTTGCAGTTATCTATAATTTTTAAAAGCAAGAGAATATTTAACAACGAATTTGTTAAGATTTTGGAGATTTATATTGATTTTCCACCATTGCCCTCTATTGGCAACTTATACCACAAAATGTCCTTGTGTGTACCTGCACTAGGGACATTGGAGTTTATCAGCAAAATTTAAGTACTAAATAATTAATGGAGGAGTCTTTTTTGTGAGTAGGGAGAAAAACCAGGGAAAAAATTAATGCTTATTTTAAGACCACTTTCATGGAAAGTTAGCAATGGTTATTTGCGGAGGGTTTTTAATTGAGCATTATTGTCAACCAATTAAATCTACAGTAATCAGAGATTAAATTTTAAATTCCATGGTCAACAGAAGTGTCTATAACGTCAAGAATCAATGAATACAGATGACCATAATGAGTGAATAGCAATAGTTTATTATTTTCTGTTGTCTGCTCTTCAAAGTAAGGATTTATGAACCCAGTGTTCAATCAATGGTGCACTTCTAGGGTACACCTCACAACTACACTAACCCTAACATCCTAAATTACAAAAAAAAGCATTTATGAGCTCCACATATTTCTACCTTCCTCCATTCCTTCCAACATCTTAACCCCCCTCTTCCTTACATAGACATCTACCCTCTACCACAGTTTTCACAATCCCACTGCCTCTCAAAATCTCCTGCATCCCCTTTATGTGAATTCTTGGAAATTTCCCAAACCACCTCTTCTCTCCCCCTACCATGAATGGAGATAGATGGGATAACACTTCGTTTGTATTCCTTTCCGTCCATTTTATTTTTTCCATTCTTCTCCACACCCACTCTGCGCTTATCCTCTTTCCTCATAACTATTTATAAATAACTAACGACGAGGAAAGTTTCCCAATCATATGGTTTTGGTCCACCGGTTGGTGGTGCTGGACTTCGACAGACGACACTTTAATTCTTGAGATGAGCGTTAAAAATATTTACAGATAAAATGCGTTTTCATTAGCAACTGGCTCCGAGCCAAGTTTTTCCATCCGCATTAAGAAATATTCAATATTCTATAAACATGCACGATCCGCGGCATTTGCATCGTAGTTGTGCATACACATATGAAGTCTTAACATTGGTACTCAAACTTCCGATTAGAGTACCAATGTTTTATAGTACCCGCTTGCCTCATGTTGTTGTCTTAAGGCTCCCAGGCCTATGGAATTATCTTCGGGAGTAAGAGAAGGACAGAGGATGGTCGAGGATTTCTGAGATTACACCTGGAATGTCTGTCCTTTTTTACGTCGCGATTAAACGCAGGTTCTCACAATCAACCGGCCTTGATTCTAACCGTTCTCTAAACATTTTCAAAAAGACGCGGACGTAGTAGACGTGCTCGTGACTCAGAAACAACGCTGGTCTCACGCCTAACAATTTTCTATGGTGGTAACTGCGAGTTCCTTCCGCCTCTCCCGTCGGGTACACGATAAGTGTTCAAATTATCCAGTAACTCGTCGCTGTAATTTTATTGGACGTCCTTAGTTGATAGAACGCATCAATTATTTTGGTATTTGGTGAATATTTCACCTGCGCACGATCAATTCATGTCTTTGAATAATGTAAAATACCGAAACCCTTTGTGATTCGAGTCAATCTGTAGATCTATAACCCTTTTTTTGTCGAAATATGACGTATCCTTACACCCACCTGTCGCCGAAAAGATGTTATTTTCCTGCAGTTGGTACTTTTTGCGATCAAAAATTTTCCATCCCTTTGAAATCGAAATCTCAATCAAATTGTTCAAACTCACGAAAAACTTACGCAGATCACAATAGAATCTCATACTTAAAAAATATTGGGTAGAGACCATCGTTACACGGGAATGATGCTCAAGACAGTGATAACCTCTTTCTTACAGAATCTCGAATACTTTCATGTTGTTTGTTGGCTCGAGACACCACTATTTCTACCATTATGGTTATTCACTATTCTCAAGTAATTATCTCTGTATTCAATGGTATTATTAACATCCGGTAGGTAGTTACTCGCTTTTGGAGCCCTATGGCATACAAATACTGACTAAAGAGAAATTTGCGTAGAGTACCAACTTTTTCAATTAATATTTTAACTTTCTTTCGTGTTTTTCGCATCATCTGTGGGTGGGTACTGTCGTCGGCGCGCAGTAACACCGGGAGAAATAACTACCCATTTAGTTTTCTAAACATAGTTCTAACTTTTTGCATTATATTACCACAGCAATAAAAGAAGCAATTTCCAGGATTGTGAAGAAAATTTTAATGCCTCGTTTTCGTAAAAAAAAAATCAATATGTGCGCTCATTAGACAACAATATTTTTTTGACGTTGAAAAGGTCTCTTATTTACGGATAAATATGATTTTTTCTGGTTGGTGTATACCATAGATATAAGAGTGGATTTCGGGCAAATAAGAATAAAATTACAAAAAATAAATTTGTTTACTTAGTTAATGTTTGTCCTTACAACTGCCACCTTTTTAATCATGAGGCATCAGAGTACACAACATCGTACTTCCCATCCCACGCCAATTCTCTTTCGTCCGGATAGCATTTCCGCCTTGCAACCACCTTTAATCGGCCTTCATCTTATTACTTTTTTATTGTTTGTCCGTTGGCCTACCTCGTAAAACCTTTATATTTTTCCCAGCTATTAAGTTCCAAACAGATCCAATGGGTTTCAAGGTGAGCCCAATACATTCACCTAGTTTTCTTTCCCGCTTAGTGCTCCGCAAAGTCCTTTTCCCTTCTTTATACCCCTTTTCTCATTTGACTCGTCAGTTTCATGTTCGGAATCCGCCTTCAGCTTCAAACTCTTTTATTCTTTTTCTCTGTCCGCGTTTCCAACGGTTCACGTTTCTGAACCCAAAAGCGAATCTTTTTTTTACCCCCTTTGATCGTGTAATCATGCCAAATTTGAGAAAGTACCCAATTGATAGCATTGTAGCACAACTGCCACCTTTTCAATCCTGAGACATCAGAGTACACAACATCATATCGTGATTGTAATAACTTAAGTGGAACAGTGCATAAGACCAATAATGAAAGGCGTCGAAGATAATAAATACACGGGCACGAAGAGGATATCCGAATGGAGAACCAATCTTATAGTTGAAGACTAGAGTATGTAGCTTTACTTTCTACAGGCCATCGGCCTCGACCTAGGTTCCATCGTGTCGCCACATCATCCCACATATACGAAAATCGCGACTCGTCAGAGATCCACAGGGCCCTCACACCCTCGGATGCTTTTTTGCGGAATGATACCAATGACGAACGTGAGCGATTCCCAATCCTGTATGAATTTTAATTCGACACCATCAGCACGAACAATTCAAGATTTGAACCAAATAAGAGAAAAACGGACCTTTTTAGGGGAAGTACGAAATCAAGACGCAACTTGGGATGGGAACCTTTAAAGAATCTATGACTCACCGCTAGATTTAACCTATTAAAAATAAACCAATCGTGAGACTTTAAATGCGGCATAGATGCAATTCCTATACTACGTAGGCAAGCAGGACAATTGTGATAAAATTAGAGAAATAGCGTGTCGAACCGATTTTTTTCCTTGGCACGATCCACGGCACAATGGGAGTAGAACGCTGACAAGTGCATCCATCCCAGGCTGGTATTATAACTAGGAACTGGCAGGGAAAGCAGATCGGTTCACAATCTCGCAGGTGGGCTCGTGACTCACGCTTCTCGTCCCTCTCTCCCCCCCCTCCCCTAGCTTGGTGACGTCCGTCTGAGAGCTGGACCAGGCCCACGAACCGCCTGTGCTCGGCCAAGATCCCCGCCGGGCCTGCCCAAAGAGGGAAGGCGAGAGGAACGCATTCCCCTCACCTCAATCGCGATTCCCTCAGCCTCTCCAAAGTAGGCGTCATCGGTTCGCCATCCCAGGGGCTGGAGTCAGTGAGCGATTACTCTCCGACAGAATGTTTTCTCGTGTAAGTTAAGTGTAATATTATCAAGAGTAGACGTTTGGTCCCAGGATGGGAGCAGATACTACGTGATCATTATCAAGAACGTGCCTGAGCCGATTTAAATGAAACAAACATGGCGAATTTACTTGATTCTATCTGACCTAAATGATTACAATTGTTTTTTTAATGATATGAAAAAAATGTTCTCGGTACGAAAATGAAAAAAAGGCACAATTTTTGAGCCCCGATGCGTGACACAGAACTTCGGGGCATTACTATATGAATATTGTTCCTTCTATCACCGTCTAAGTTTAACACAATGTTTCTCCAACTTTATTTTATTAAACGTTCAAAGTTTAACCTTCATTAGTTATAAAGCTGTTTTTAATTTCGCGGAACAACTTATCTCCAATAGTATGGGTCAGAAAGACATGCACGTGATACCGTTGACTTCACCATGATTCTAGTGCCAAGCTCCAATCATTTCCGAAAGCATTTAAATGAAGTTTTTCCGTATTTTATAGTGATTTTTTTTGTGTTTCAAATTTTAGCAAGTGCCTGGGCATACGGGTTGTTTGTTTCGTTCACGGCACGTCAACCCTTCTTTTTTGAGTGAACGAACGCAAATTGCCAAATTTTATAACTTGACACAAGAACCTTGCGGGCCATATGACATCCCCTAGGTGAGGGAGCATTCAGATATCTTCCAAGTGTCCACACCTTCACAGGGGGGAGGAAGGTTCGCCGGGGTCATATAGGGAGCTCAAGAAGAGTCTTAATTCCACATAGTCTGTGTGCGGAGGTGGCCGTGACCTCAGCGGAAATGACATTTTCAAATACGGACATTCGAATATACCATTCGCCAGTCGCCTACTCCGGAACACCTGCGTTGCGGAGGACGAGAGGGATACATAAGCGTGTTCGTCTTCGCACACTATAAGAGGCGGTACATGTTTGCCAAAAAACAACAATTTATAATCTCGAAGGAAGGAGTTCCCTCTGTCGTTTTAATTTGACGGAATGAAAACTAACTAGAGTAGATCTCGCAAATTACTGGTTTTCGCCCGAGGTGCGATTGAAGGTGGGAGCAAATTACCCCGCCTCCCTAAAATTTACGATCAGCCATAAATATTCCCGCTACATTCTCGTGCTGAGGGTGTTGAATTAAAGGTCATGCGGGATTAGGAATCCCTCGCGTTCGTTATTGGTATCATTCCGTAAAAAAACATCCGAGGGTGTGAGGGTCCTGTGGATCTCTGACGAGTCACGATGGTCTGGTGAAGAAATGGTCTGGTCAGGAAATGAACGAGGTGAGCTACAGAGGAAGGCAGATGCATGAGGGAAATAATGAAAGGCACCGACGTCGTGAGATTCTGTCGGGGTACCGGAGCTGAGAGGGGAGAGGCGTAAAAACAATCTTATAACTGAAGACTAGTCTAGCTCTCTCTGGTATAATCTCTAGTATGATATATATATATATATATATATATATATATATATATATATATAT
>LYUA01003441.1:14599-58894 GCA_002093875.1 Calopteryx splendens
AAATTTTATTTTTCACTACCTAGGTTTCGACAGTCAAGTCATCATCAGGTCTACTCCTGATCACAGTACACCTGATGATGACTTGACTTTCGAAAACTAGGTAGTGAAAAATAAAATTTGTGGAAAAATCAAGTGTGTCATTCATCTTACGATGAATCGTTTCCAGCAAGTAACGGCCGAAAACAACATCTGTATCTCCTTGCATTCTTGTATAATGTTTCAATATATTCTTTCGTATTTCCTTCATATTTTTTATATGGCTTCCTATCCATTCCTTCTTGGCCATCTTTCATTCCCTAATGGTTTGATTCCTTAGCCTCTTTTATAAGGCTTCTTCTGATTTTCTGAATTCTTAAATCGTCTCCCTTCTTGTATGATTTTTCTCCTCCCCTTTTCCCACTTTCTTACATTACCTATGTCTTCTGTCCCCTTCTAATCTCCCCACCCTCCAACTCACTCGCACCCACATCCTTCCTTTCACAACAAACTACATATTTTCCCTCTAGAATAAAAAGTAGTATTACACTGGTCTCCCAACCAGTGTATTGGGGGTATGCAAATTAAGCTGCACACAACACATTTAAAATAAAATGCTTTTTTCACCCATCAAAGGTAAAGAAATACTTATACATAATTTTGATTACTATGTAAATGTGCAGCAAAGAGTATGCAAGACACCTACTTTGTTTTGAGTTTAGAAAAAGATATTGGCATGTTTTTCACAAAAACATCATTTGATACTTGTTTGAAGTTCAGTACATGACACTTCATCAGAGAGAGATTGTGGGTAAAGTGCTTAAGTACAAAGAAATTAAATCATGAATACTTTTAATATTTTTGTTTCCCTACATGGAAAAATTTTTTGGGTTGCTGGAATCTCTACTCAAGGGAAACTCCATTGTTCCCAATGCCACTGACAAATATCTTTCAAACAGATCAAAGTGTGTGGAACAAAGGAGCTTATGACAAACTCAGTAATCTGTAATTCCATGGTGGACCATGATTGATCACAGAGCCTAATTTTTTCGTTTGTTCAACTGGCACTTTTGGCAATTTGCATATTAAGAAAGATCTTGGTTACCAGTTTTGGGCTAGTGTAGGGTGGCATAATGAAATGAGGTTCATAATCAGAGACAGCAAGATGAGATTAATCAACACGACATGTCAATCAGTCTCACAAGAATATCTATTTTAGGACATATTGAAACTAAAGAATCAATCAATAAAGGAAATTGCATGTCAGTTTTGATTTGTATCATTAAAAACAGAAATAATTTGAGTGAATTCTCAAGCCAGTAAAACAACATCAATCTCCCAATCTGTTGAATTTTAAAAAATGAATATACTTTATTAGGTGACTTTGATTATCATTTACATTGTTCAAAACCAGTATGGAGTAGGTTGCCATATCATGCCACACTGAGAAATGGTTTTTTAATGATTCAAGCAAGATTTTCAGTGGTTTTATGCATGCAAACTCTTTTGTAAGATACATTTTGGGAAGGCTTATTTTTAGAAACATTAACACAGTAAATAAAAGGCATCATGAATTTCATGCTGATGTTAATGAGCTTACTCAAGGTAAAATAGTATCACAAGCCATTGCTTTGTAAATTAAGTTAAACTCACAATTCCCCAGAGGATGGTGACAAAAGTATTGACATCACAGTTTTGTAATTGCTTTATGGTATTTTTTATTTTCACATCACTTAATAGCTGATAGCTGAGCATCATAGTTGATAAGTGTCCAAGACTATATGCTCTTTATGATAGGTATGCACTTTGACTTTTTTTGTAGCTCAGAGACTAAATGAAAAAAATGGGCATCAAAACTCAGGACTTACTTATTTCTGGCTTATAGGCCTAGATTCAATACTGAAGCAATTTCAATTTCTTACAGAAGAGCTTTGAAGATTATGAGCACTTCCTACAGTAGCAAAAACCTTGGCTTTCCCAGCGAGGATTTGGCGAGAATTCTTCATTATTCCAATGAAGAGAACATTGTGGAAGATTGCGCTCACTATAAAATTTGTAATAAAAATGGGTCTGTGCAGTTTTTGAAAGGATCATTTGATGGAACAGTTGAAATGGTAAGTAAAAAATATAGGTGTTTTCAATTTTCCAGAAAGACCCTTTTTTATTAGTTTTTTTTCAAATATGTTCTGCTTTGTACTAAGAATTCAATTTTTTAATCACTATTTGAACACTTTTAAATCATGGGTGGACAAAGGTTTCATCCAAAGGTAGATTATGAATTAAAACTAAAATATTTGTCTTATCTTATGCAATTCTGATTAGTCAGAAAAAGAATGTGTATACATTTTTGGCCAAAATTTTGTATAGTTAGTATCAAACATTACTGAATCATGAGAAAAATAGAATGCATTTTCAGAAAGGGATAACATGGCAGCTTATTAATCAGTATTCTTATATCCTCTAAGTCTTATAATACTTTAGATAACACTGTGACTGAAAGTGAAGTACTGAAAAAGGTTATGACCTTATAATACTATAGATAATTCAATGACTGCACCTGAAGTACTAAGAAAGAGCTATGAGTTTTTGAATTTACTGCCAAAGATTACGATTAAGTTAATTTCCTTTCGTTTTCCTTTAACAGGTTAAGTAATGGGACTATAGTGCGCTTGGGCCTTAGAAAATTCATGACTAGTCTAGGCTAATATATTTAGGTTGGCTTAATATAATATATTAGGTGAATAGTTAAATATGTTGGTCTCTATATTAGTGCTTTATAAACAAACTAAAGCAATGTAGGGTGAAGAGGATTTAACTCTGGATTATTAATTGAGATAACATTGTAAAGTGAACTGCAGTCACTGGATATAGATCCTTGATTCCTCAGATTTCTTTTTGTCATGTGTTAAGTATAATCCTAGGCTGAGGGTTTTTTTGTGTGCCTTATTGGGAATTTTAAATGCATTTTTTTCATTGGGTTAAAAAAACAACCTACCAGCCACTTATCTGGTATTATACCATTAAAAATTAGTAAAAAGCCCTGAAACTCAGAAAATCACTCAGTCCCACTTGTAAACTTGCCTTCAACATGTCTATTAAAATTGTGGAATCTAATGGCATTTAGCTGAATGATATTTATTTTTGTATGCATTTTTGCTCATTCATATTCTTGGTTGTACATCTATCACATTTGTGCATATTTATTTCTCTCAGTAAAACTAATTCTTTGTACAGGGTGGCAAGTGACTGGGAAATCAGAAAAACCAGGGAAAGTGCCACAACTAGGAATAAATAGGAAATTTTATTATTTTGATGCCTAATGAAAAGTTAGCTTTGCAAAAAGTATTATTTTCCATGAGAATGTTCAGTGCCTGCCTGCCCTCATTGGCAGGCAAAAACAGACTCATGCAATTATAAATTTTAAATAAATCTAGTTAAAGTCTTTGGTTATTGTACTATTTTTGCTACATTTAATCAACCTCCCGTTGTGTATGAGTCGTATGACATTACAGATGATAGTCTTCATAGTTGTGACTTGAGTTAGGAATTGTAGATATATCTACCATTGCATGGGATTGTCATAAGTATTCTTAAATCACCTAATTTCACGTTTTTATTGACACAAAATAGTACATAAATGCATGACTCCATCATTTTTTCAAAGTGCAGATTATAAATATGGTTGTTTAAAAATCATTTCATCAAAGAAATGAATTCAAAAAATGTGATTTTTGTGTACTGTGTCATGCCCGAAACTTCTTAGTACGGCAAAACTATTTTAAAGAGAGAGTCATGATCCGAGTGGCTGAATTGATTCTCTTTGAGGTTCATTAGGCACTTACGAGTCAATACTCAAGCAATTGTTTTGCAGATAGGTTTATTGACAGTGTGATATTCACAAGCAGCCAGCATGGCTTCCACTTCCAGCATTGCTCTCCCCCCTTAGCCCTCTAGGAGCTGGAGTATATCTTGTGCCCAAATCGCCAACAGACTGTTACCCAGGAAGGGGGGATTTCTGACTGGTCTCAATTAAGACCATTGCCATTGGTTGGATCTGTTATTAAGGTGAAACTTGCCACTTGTGAGAATCATTCAAGGAGCGCTTGAATCCCACATTAGCCATTAGAAGCGTTTCCACTAGGTGATGTATAAGTAAGGGAATCTCCCACCTACGGTATTGCCACCTCCCCTTCTCGCAGTTGGCGACAGCCTGGGAACTTTTTGGGCTAAATTTAGTTGTGAGACAGTGAACTTTTGTTGTCCCGATAATGAACCATTAAGTGGCATCTTTAGGGAAAAGGATAAGAGGACTGAGAAGGAAAGATGCGCACCTAATTTTTTCATTAGCATTTTGGGAAGGAAAAATGTCCAGGGAATATGAATTCATCCAGCTTGAGCAGTGCCATTTTTTTAACGTGAATTATATCATCCATTAAAATAGCTTGACTTTACTTTATCTGCATACCCGGTGTTCAGAATTGAATTTTTCCAACTATTCATTACAGCAGATTCAATAAATACCATTGCCAGTCTATATTGTCAAAATAATATGTAATCTTTTCTTCCAATAGAGCTAAAATGGAACTTTACAGCCACCAAGTGTAAAGCAAATTGAGTCACTTAGTCTTTGTTTGAGTGACCTACATTCCTTCACTTGCATCTTTGTCTTTTGGTGTTCAACTTCCCTTTTATTTTTCCCTATCTGATGATCCTAACTAAACAATTGCACCTTAAGGTATGATTACTCAATCTATCTGATGGTTCTTCTCTGTAAAATGCTCCAACTGCCTTTTACTCTTCTATCCTTCTGTATACTTTTTCATTTCTCACTTTATCTGTTCATTTATCTTCAGCATTCACCTCCAGTACCATGCTTCAAAAGTCATATATTCTTTTCATGCCTGCTTTTCTAATGGTCCATTTGGCTACTCAAAAGAATGAAAATCTCCACATGAATATTTTCATATACTGCTTCCTTGTTTTTAATCATATCTTCTTTGAGTGCAGCAGTTAACCATTCATGCAATGGTTTTTTGTAAATTCTTACTTCAAAACATTATTTAAATGGATTGAATAGATTTAACAAGCCAAATTAAATCAAAAGTTCGCTAAGCAAGTTTCTTAAGTATACAAACAATCCTCATTGCTAAACTTTGTGTTAACTGCCAAAAATGGATGCAGATACTTCATCTGGTATACGTTGATCCAATGTCCATGATAGTTGTTTAGTTATGAAACAAGAATTGAATAATCCAAAATCTCTTGACATAAATTTGTGCCTTTGATGATACACTTTGCAACTTAGTAACAGTCCTTGTTTCAAATGAAATTTTAAAAACATTTAGCTAAAATGTTGTTTGTTGTTTTACTATAGAGCATTATTTTATCTTAGGGGTCAACAACCTTTTCCAAAAACCTAGGCTGATTTTTTTTATTTCTCCATGAGTGGAGGGTTAATCATTAATGTCACTTGGTGTCACTCTTTAATATTCTGTTTCCTAACCTGTGAGTACATTTTCAATTTATTTTGTTTGAAGAAGAAAGAGAATCCCTAATTATTTTAAGTTCTTCATGGACCCCATCCTACAACTAATTATTTTACACTGATAATTATCCCTGGTCATTTGATATTTTGCGTTTGCAACATTCAAAGCAAGCATGGGAGTTGTTTAGTTAACCTTTGTTTTATTAAGTCATAGAAGTTTTACTTTAAACCTGGAAAATTCAGGAAATTTCATGATTTTTTGAGTGAAATTGAAAGAGTGAGTGAACTTTTACCTGTCACCATGTTTTAGATATAACAAAAATAATAATGCAAATAGTTCTCATACTATTTACTCATGATGGTTTTGAACTGAGTGAGAATTTATTAAGTGGAATTGATGCGTAGCTATACTCCTAACATTTAACCATGTAAAGTAATATTTTGCTGTCATAATGTTAAAAGAATATAACAGCCTGTTTTTAGCCTTAAAGTAAAGCCAATGATCCATTCTGTGACTTGGGAGTATTTTCTAGATGCTATATATTGCCTGTTAAAGTTTTTAGTGTTGCCTGAACTTTATCATTATTATCACTTCAATTCTATGTGGTAAATGAATGTGTATTTTTTACAGATCACACCTAGGCCTTCAGTATTCGTAGATAAAAAACTCAGCTGCATAAACATTCCAGGTATGTTGTTAACTGGGAAAGAAGACTATAAAGTTACATCAGATGGTAGTCATTAGTTTTTAAGTCTTATAGTTGTTTTAACTTTTATTGGTGTCTTCGAAATGTGGTGTCAAATATTGTTAAATTTATTCTTAGTTAATTTTGAACTAATAATCAAATGGTGTAAAAAAAGAAATAAATTTTTATTGTACAAAATTAGAGATACGTGTTACATTGAATTACTTTTGATCCTTAACATCTCAAGGTATTTTCTTATCAAAATATTTTTGGAAATTCTGTTCAATTTCAAGAAGCTATCACAGCTTCCAACCAATCACAGCCAGAGGTACTGCATGTACAGTAAATGTTTTAAGTTTTCACATTCTGGTATATTTTTTATGATGTCAACCAAATGAAGTGGAAGCTTTGCATGCATATATGTGCAAAAAATATGTTTCATGCACATTTCTTCTCATGAACGTCATTATAAAGACTTGGCTTAGTTGTTACCAAGTTCTCACATCCCATCACTGGCAGCAGACCTACGCCTTCTTCCAATCACAAATGCTATTAACACAACAATTACAAAGGCACCCAATACAGATCCAACTGCTATTGGTATGGTACTGTCTGCTGGGCCATTTGGCTCACTTGTCTCAGTCTTAGACAGTGGCTGTGCCTGAGACTCCCTTTCAATTCCTATATTCTCCTTTTTGATCCCTTCAACTAGTCTTGCTTCCTCAGCATCTAAGAAATCAGACAAGGGTTTGAAGTATTCCAAAATTGCTGAGCTCGATAGTTGACGTTCAGTTGTCATAATCTCAAGCACATCACTCCAATGTTTAGCTGCCCCCAGAGAGAGACCATGCCTGTGGGAAGTAAGATTGCAAATCAGTACATAACATTTTATATAGTTATTACCAATGCATATAATCAAAGTTTCAAATTTTTATTTTATATTTTCTTATTTTAATAGCTTGCAAGTAATTATTGCCAGCTTGACAGAGAAAGGGTAATTGGAAATTACACATTAATAGTAAATATTTTCCCAATATTTGAAGCTCATTCTAAGTTTAACATAAGGTGTTTCAACAATTCAAAATGTAAAGGTTATTGCCCTTGAAAAGGGATTTAAATGCTTGAATGAAGAAGTGCTGCACTTTTTAAGCATGTATCTTCTTTTCTGAGGCATTCAGAAACTTGTTTATGGGCCATTGAGCCAACTTGTTTATGAGTGAATGGGGAACCCAAAGGGTATCACTCCATACTTTATCTTTTGATCATTCTTGGAAGTAATCATTTTTGTATATATATTTTGTATTCAATGAGAATTAGTGCACGATTATGTTTTACGTCTAATAAATGAATGAATAAATGAATCATATGTTTGAAAGAAGAAACAGGCGATTTTAGTTTGAGTGAGTATTGTTGAGAATGAGTGAAAGGTCTGCCACATTGCTGTATTGGATAAAAATCTATGAACTGCTGTTGGTGTTCATTTATGCATATCTAAAGCTGTTGTAGGAGTAGCCACACTTATATGTTTCAAAGGAAAGCAAACAACCAATGATATCCATTCAAAGTTCCATATGTTGTATGAAGTGGAGTGTGGAGTTAGTAATAAAACTCAAATTGCTCACCATGTTGGAATTCTGGAATCCAATCTATCAATGAAATTAAAGAAGTGTTTCAAGTAACTGCATATCAAGTAACTGCATTGGGATGTTTTAGGCACAAATAATTTTAACCAACTGTGCAAAGTAAAGCTTCTCATAAAGATGAGGTAGAGGAATTATTCGGAGTGGTTTAATCACATCCAATCAGTGGACATTACCTTAAGCAGGCCTGTTATTCAAGAAAAGATAACATCAACAGCATGCATTGTTGGCATCAAGGACTTCTATTGCTTCAGTGGTTGGCAGGGGTGATTTCAAAAATGTCATAGAATCTCTTCCAAAGTGATTTGAAGGAAAGGAAATAAAGTGGCTGAAGTATATAAGTGAACGTGAATGGCTGGCTGACTTATGACTTCTCTAAGAAAAATATGCCTCTAGTTACATTCTCAGTGTGGGGAAAACAGGATTTTTTTGTAGTCTCTTATCAAATCATTCCTTGAGCTTAAACGTATAGAAATCCGTGAAGGTGGCCATAGCTAGCAGAGGTTGACCATGGCATTCAGTGCAATATGGACAGGAGTGAGAAGCTTTTAGGATGGGTCATTGGAAAATCCAAGAGCCTTTGCCATGGATTGTTCATAGTTGCCCTTCAATTACACTCACCACAAGAAGACTTGTACCAAAGGCATATTCCTGTTGTGGTTTTTACAATTTAATTGTCATATGGTTTCTTAGAATCATCATGTGCTTGTCATAATGGAAAAATACACAGCCCATAAACTGGTGCCTGTGGTGGTCAATAGCAATTGGTGTTGGCTTGCAATAGGTTTGGTACTTTTCTCCATTCACAACAAGCATCTTACAGCCATCAGACCAACTAATCATTACCCTGATGAGGAGAGCTTACTGGTTTCACCTAGTGTGAGCTGTAATCCATGCAGTGGAAGGCAACGATGCTCTTAAGTTGGAGTGTCTTAGATGCCACAAGAGCCATTGGAGTGGCTTGGGAGTCATTTTCAGGGTAGCGTACATAAATTGCATTGAGAAGGCCTGACGTTTTTCAGATGAGCAGTGTGCTTAGCGGCAAGGAGATTCCGGTCGAAAATAGATTCGCAAGGGACTTTTGTGGATGCTTAGGCCAATGGAGGTAAGGAAGAATCAGCATGTCTTCTGAACTTTATTTTTATGTACCTAAAAAGGTTTTTTATTTATTTTTTTATAACTTTTCCAGTGTAAGTTAACTTTGAATATTATTCAGGGATCGAACTAACACAGATAATTTGGCTTGGGCATACCTTGACTTATATAAAATATATTGGGAACCAAAGGAAAGGCACCATAAGGAAGACCAAGGGACATATAAAATGAAGCTGGACAGAAAGAGTTGCTTGTTACATCTGACTAGGCATTCTCATTGTTGCATTTCATGTTGCTCAGTTTTCTTGCCCTTTAACAAATAGTTGAATCTTAAATATAATTAGTGTGAGTGAAGTAAACTTTTATTTATACTTAATGAAATTAATTCTTAATCACTTACTTCATTAAATCACCAGCTGCTTTGGATTTGTAGATATCACACTTATGCAAGGGCTGGTTTCCCTTGGGGTCGTACTCTCCAGCAGCTATACACAATGCTTTGTGGAACTGGAACTGGAGCACATGAGCCACAAAGTACCTGTTGATGGGGAAATAGGTTATTCTGTGCAAAGAAATTTGGTATTTGTTATTTACATCCCTTGGACATTATAGAATGTGATGGCCAAGAAGTAACCACAGGTAAAGTGCTACTGGAAACCAGTGATGGCTAAGTGTAAGTTTTGTGGAAACTTTAGAAAAAGGGATCAAAATGATAAAAAATCCTACTACATACATCATGCTAGTTCAACCAAATTTGAGTAAACTTATGTTTCTTAGTATTTTTGTCTTTTAAACGTTATCTAGTGTTACTATTTTACAAGTTCCCATTGTCAATAACAAAAGAATTGGATATGGGTTTGAAATTCCTAAAACATGTTACAATTCATTCTTGTATGGACATAAGAATTTATTTTGCGGGTACTTGATTATGCTGTGTTCAACAGCCACATTGATTCTGGCATGGACATTTTTAGTCATACCCCTAATCCTACAAAATAAGGCTATCAGTATATTAACTCACTCGTCACCTCATGACCAATGCAGACCTTTGTTTACTAGATCTAAAATTTTGACTATGTGGTATGTAAGCTTACAAAATACTCCTATAGGCAAAGGATAATCTCCATTTATTCCCTGCAAAATGGGAAACTCATGACTACAACACCAGGAAAAAAAATGTCTATCTGTCAACCTATGTAGATTAACAAAATCACAACAATCCATAACTAATATGGGCATATAATTATTTAATCACCTCCGAGTATCAGCCAAACATGATACTCTTGCTAAATTCAAAAAGTTTATACACTCATGGTTAGTATCTTGTGCATTGTAATCAGTTGTGTAATATTTTACTGTATTTTGTTGTGTAATGTTTTATTGTCTTGCTCGTTGAAAAGGTCCATCGCATTTCCATGAATACTTAATGACCAATAAAACGTTATTAATATTGTTATGAATTTTCATTTTTTTAAATTATTTAAAGAGTAGTCACTTAATGATAAAACTAAAAGGCTTGAAACAAAGTTTTAAAATATCCACAAACAATCAGAATGAGTAGGTACCCAGGGAAAAAAGTGAAGTGATGAGGTAGTAATTAAGGTGATATTAAGGGTAAGGTGGTAAATAAAATGACTTTAAGTAGTTTGTTTACCACCTTTTTAAGTGGTATTTAAGCATAGAATGGTCATTTAAGAGAGACATATGGTGGCATCCAGGGGGCTAATAAGACAGGTGACCAAGGTCCCTCAAAAGTGGCAATTAGAATGTTGTTTCAACTGCAGTAAAAATAATTTTAAATCTGGTTGAATTCGATAAACACAAAAATCTTAATCCTGATGTAGAAGGACCACCATTATAGCTCCTTTTTTGTTTTTTCCTATCGTGATATTCTCTCTAATTTAAGCAATTATGAAAAGAATTCATTGAATATTTTGCAAATCTGGAAAATTGTCACTTTTTATTACTTCTTAGCTTAACTTATTTTCCACTTTTAGGGAAATGTGCCACCTACCACTCAAAAGCCAACTGGATATGCCGTCCTAATGTCTTTTTGCAAGTTTTATGTCATCAGTGTGCCATCTGATCGTATTCTAACTTACTACTTGTACTGTATGCTACCTAAAGTACTGTCACTCAAGTTCCACCTTGCCACATAAGAGATACTTAAGTACCACTTTGATAACAGCAGTCACTTTCCAACCACCTTATTACCAATTGAAGTCAGCTTATAACCACCTTGCCATATAAGTTTTTTCCCTGTGTAGCTTTGAAAATCATTTTTTTCGAGGAAAATCAAGGAAAAAATTCCATTTTATAAATCTAGTGATACTAATTATTTTAAGTATTTTAATCTTTTTATTAATTGTCGATGCCTTAAACTGTAGAATGCTATCCTCAACCATCAAAGTTAACTGCTTTGTATGGTGGTGAACAGGAAGGGTCAAGGGCTTTATTTTACATTTTAAATTTACATATTAAACTAGTATTTTAAATATTTTTTTAGCAACTATTAGCCACACTGAACATGAGAGTACTGAGAAAGGAAGCTAAACTTTTATGTATTCTATAGTAGGATACAAAATAGAAACCACCTCTAATGGGAATAAACCTTGAGGTAGTGCAGTACTTTATATCTCTACTTTTCAAATATATTGAATGTTGCATGATAAGCAAAATGTGCATGGAGTGATGAACATAATAGTCATTCTGAAATTTTTATTGGCAATGTCTTGCTGACAAAGCATTTTTCGCACAAGTGCAAAAGTGTGAAAGACTTATAATTCCAGCTTGGATTTGAACCTTAACAGGTACTTATTTTTAGATGTTAAGACACTTTTATTTGCCATAACAGGCTCCAAATTTAATATAAAATGTAATAATTTGGTAACTACCTAATTTTATAGTTTAATTATAATTTAAGTGATAAAATAATTTCAATGAGGATGTTGTTTTTAATTAACCCCCTTGTATTTCCATAGTCCAAAAGGAACTGCAATTCAGCATAGAAGCCAATAAGATAGGTTAGAGTGGGTTAACAAAAAGAAAAAATGAGGGGGTTAATACTACATACTCAGTGAAATTATTTCAAATGCATCAGTAGGAATTTCTTACCAACTCTGCTAACAATTTTCAGTTAGTGACCAAAGGCATCATCCAGATTTGAACCAGTTACCTCTGCCCAGAATCCAAAATACCTGACCCACTGCCCTCAGCAGATAATATTACATTAGATGCTGTCTACTTATAAAAGACACCCTCATTTGACTTATTGTTTTCTTGGTTGCCTTATTTCTTATATTCAAAGCAGTTAACAATTATAAGAGTAGCAAATATTACTCTCTTTATCTCAAGTCTTTACTCACGCTATGTATTGAGAGTTTGCTGGAATATGGAATTTTGAACCAGGGTCAAAGTCATCTGCACTTCGAGTAATAGGGGCTTCCAGTCTCTGGAGTTCTTTCCTGTAAAAAAAATGTATTTAAGCACTTTGAGATAACTCTTAGTATAACATTTTAATAGTGTACATGCCAAAATTTTCAACATTTTGTGTTCATTTTCAATATCCACATACCAATATACCAGAAATTTAGTTATAGTTTTCCCCATAGCATTAACTTTCCAGTTTCAAATAAATTATCATAACTGCCAAATCCTTGGGGTGAATTCCTGTTTGTATTTTAGCCTCGTTACTCATTTTTCAATTTAACTAATAGATGTGGTCCCAACCCTTTATTTTCAGAGCCATTTCTTGACACTCATTCATCAAAGTCTCCAAAATATATTTCTCAAAGGACCCTACCACTCACTCATTGAAAATTAAGTGCGAGCATAGAATATATGCATTTGCATATAAAACAATACACATTTTTTCTGTCCTAACTTGACAACAATGAAGAGGGGGTTGAAATTGCTCAGGCCAAAGACATCATTGAAGTATTTTGTACGTGTCAACTTTTGTGATTTTGATGCCATCACGAGAACTCCAAGCTGGGAATGTATTGCAAGTGACTGCAAAAGTTGAGTTCACGAAGGAAAATACCTGCTCCCTCTTTATCTTTAATATTCAGTCTATATAGATTGCTCTCTCAGCCTAGGAGTATTTCAAATTTATTTTTGTAAAAATGAACTTACATCATTAAGTTGTGCAGATTATTACGAGCCTCATCTGGTGGGATATGCTGTACTTTAGGATATAATTTAAGAATAAGATCTTGGAGCTTAAATGAAGCTTGAATGTGATTAGCCTTTCTGCATGACAATTTGTTTCAACTTGCTAGAAGCCATAAGATGTGATGGATATCTTTACTTTTTTATTCCTTAGCACATATGTTTTTTTATCATGGACGCAGTGAATATCAAGTGAGAACCAATGAGCAAGTCCAACTGGTGCATATCAGCATCTTGCTAACGTTTAATTTTCATACCTTAGTTTCCACCAATGGTCACTCCATTCATTTGGCTGTACTTTGCCACTGAATACGTCCCACCTCCAAGTGTCCAGGGCCAGGGCGAAGGGTAGGAAGACAATCTAAGAACATAAGAGCATAGGGAATAAATTAATGGGGATTACCCAAAACCATAATTTAAAAATGATAGCTACTTAATCTTGTCATATTCATTAGAAATTGTAACCATCAATTTTCCACACTTCTACCATTCCCATTCATTTAGTTTCATTTGTAGGTGATACAATATTCTATGCAATAATTATTCACCTTTTGAATAGCAGTTAGCATCAAGGCATTAAGATCTGACTCTGGACTATCTTTGTAGTCCTTGAGTAAGCCAACTGAGTGCAAATGTTTTGGTGTGGCAACAGAGAGAGCAATTGTATCTCCCACTGCCTCGTGAAATCCAGGATTGGCACCAGTTCTCAAGGCATATGGCTGGTCCTTGTACAAGATGAAGTACATTATGTGGCCCATTTCATGGTGTACCGTGATGAAGTCATCCATGTTAATACTTGTGCACATTTTAATCCTATATTGGAAGAGAGAGAGATATTGCAGTATGTAAGATACCTCATAAAATGGCTCTTAGAAGAAATAGTAATGTATCAAGTGCTATTAACCCCTCAAGCCCAGAGGAGATTTAAATGAATCCCATCTCGTAGGTCAGAGGAGATTAAAATTAATATGTGGTTTGTATTGATGTTTACTAAAAATTTTCGTTGCTAAAGAAAATGTTATAACTAATGAGGGAGAAAGCCTCATTATTCATCTCCTTTTTGACATCAGCATTGTAAGGATTGAGATATATTATAATGCCAAAAAATAAAAATATGCAGTTGGCCACCACAATATAGCGAGTGCATTGCTCGATGACATGTTATGTCCAGGATATGTAGTGGGTACGCTGCTCAATGCCAAGGGGTTAAATAAAATCAATAGGCATAAGAAATACAGGTGAGAAATTTCCTATACACATATTGGTTTTCTGACATTTTAAAATTTTAGACTATAGACATTTCCAAACACATATGGTTTTAGTGTACTTAGACATCAGCAACCCTATATTTCTTGATTTATCATCCAATAATTAAATATATGTGATGAAAGAGTGCCACATGTGCAGTTAACTTACAGTTAGCATTATGTTAATGTGGGAATGTAATGTTCCATTTCTGTTGAACAGAAAATCAAATAATAGTACTTTGTTTGTCTAACATTCTAGCATTCATATTTGTGGCCTCATTCTCATTATTTGGAAAGTGTGGGATTGGCTATACCCAAGACTAATTTTTTTAACCCTCCATAATGCCACTCCAGAAGATCTTTCTCATATTATTGATGAACTTGGGTATTATTTTGTGAAATTTTCTATTCATACTGAAGAATGAAATTTGACTGTATACAATTCCACATGATTCTTCATTATACCCATTCGATTTCGATGTTATCACATCATTTTCAAGGTGATAAAGACTTCATTAAGTCAAGATTTGGAAGCAATGTGTGAACCTAATTCATACTTAATTTCATTAATTTCTTCATTCAAGTTAGTGAAACAGTGATTCACTTGCTTCATTGGAGTTCACACCACTGAATGCCTATATACGTTCAACTTTGTATTCAACACTGTAGTTCCCTGAAATTCTGAATGTAAAAGTAAGGATGAACGTGTCAAACTATTAACTAGTTTACTTGTAATTTATTTGTGTGGAAGTCTGGGTGTATTCTGTTCTGCTTCATGTCATTTGAAATTAACCAGCTTAATTAAAAAAAAGAAATGATGGGGGCAGTGCTGTACATCCAAGGCCCAATCATGTTGTATCATGTATTATATTTTATCATTTTGGTTATCAATGATATTCACTGAATTTGGTGCATTAGGGTCCAGAACTCTTATCTGGAAATGGCAATGGATGCTCACAAAAATTTATCTTAACGTATTTTGTTGTTCAGGTGGAAATATGTGAACTTGCCTAAAGTCAGTGCGATCACAGAAGTCCCAAGCAGATGCATGGCAGACAATGTCACGTTCTTTAGGCTTCTCAATTACTGCTTTCTCACCATATGACACTGCACTTGAAGGAAGTCCAAGAGATTGGTAGAATTCATCTGATGTGACAAATATCTTGCGAATGTCATATCCCTGTAATCCAAAACAGTTGAATCCATTTTACATAAAACTTGAACTATTACTTTGAATATTAAAATAAAAGATTAGTGTTCTTTTTCAAAGAATGATGCTAACTGAGAGATAATTACCTGTTCCTTCAGTGCTTTTGTTACATCAACTGCCGTTGCATTTGGATATGGCCGCAAGATACTCTCTAAATTGTCCCATGCCTGACCCCACATATTACCTAAATATTGACAGAAGATTAGTAAATAACTAGATGTAGATAGTCATGACTTTAGGTAGGTACACATTATTCAATGACTTAGTAGCGATGGCTATTATTTTCTCCGCATATAGAGTATATGTAAATAAATTATATAATGTGATACACAAATTAAACCAACATCCATTGCCCATTGTAAAATGAGCATTAAGAGGGGTGAACATTGACTATGAGGGTAGAGGGAGTGGATAATGAGACCAGGTAGTAGCCATAGTAGTACTAGTAAATTACAAATGTTTACTAATTGTTATTTACATTGTCCATGATGTTTCATATTAAAGAGTTTTGTTACATTTGGAATACTAAACAACTAGTCAATTTATAGAAAAGAATTTTCCTTTACAAATACACAGTCTTACGAGAAGTCCACCAAATCTTAACAAACAACATTTCTGTTCATTAAGGAAAACAAATTCCATGGTTTATCACAGCAAGAGCAGTGAAAAAGTTGTTGTACAGTCTGGATGAAAGGAGAAGATTGATTCTGGTGGGTAGGAATGGGACTTTGTTGAGGAAAGTGAGTGAAGGTTTTAGATTCAGAAGGACACAAATGAATAACTTCCTAAACATCAAGTGAGATATTTTGAAGGATGGGGAGGATACATTCTCATGTATCAAAGTAATTTTAGTTTGGCATATTTTATCTAATAAAATTCCAAAATAACCAATTAATGTCTACTTTCACTTACCAAGCAAGTGTGCTGGTATCAGGCCTTTAGAGTCATCCAACCGATCACCATATATTGTCTTTAACTTGCGCATTGTGTACTTATGGATCTTCAGGTAGAGTGGCTCCATTTCAGACCACAATCTTTTAACTGTAGCCCTCAAGTTCTCATCTTCATAATCATCCCTCCACATGTCTCCCATGTCTGCAAAACCTGCCAACATAGGAAGTGTTTGTGAATAAAACATTAAAAACAAATAGGTGAAGAGCTCATCTTCTTTACTGATGGAATTAGGGTAACTGATAGTGAGTTTGTGATTATGTACCCATATTGTAGTTATTTAATTATAAGATTTTGCATTCCATATCAAATTATACATTTCCCTATATACTGAGAGTAGGACTTGGTGATTAATATTGAAATGTGTGCAAATGCAATCCCTCTAGGTTATAACTCCAACACTAACTTCCATTGATTTGTGATTGAAGCATTAAGATGGTGGCCTACCATTTAGGGTGGCTGCCTTGTTGCTCAGCTCCACATAGGATTTGTAGTCATTCTTCATTTTTGCTCCAGTGGCATCCCTCCATCCTTTCCATACATGTAGTAACTCATCATAATCCCTGCTGGATGCCATTATCTTCTCAAGATCTGAAAAATAATTTATATTAACAGGGCCTGAGTGATTTTTATCTCTTGCCATTGATAGCATTTTTGCTATAATATTTGGTCTCTCTTCTATTCTTTCATCCAAGAAAGGCCAAGGAATGAATCAACTGTAATGAATTCATTAATGTTTTGAAATAATGGTGCATGTCTCATTTCCAGTATTGTTAAAGTGCAAATGGGGTTTTGAATCCCTCCCTTGCTCTAATAATGACATCCATGATAATATAAATACATATGCACATTTTATATTTTCATATGTTATTCTAACAAAGTGCGCCTAAGTTAAACATTTAAAAAAAATAGGTTTCCACTGGCAAACCATGCAGACTTGGAAGAACCTGACTGGTATTTTGTTCGAAATAAAAAAATTTCTTTTCACATTATGCATTGTCACATGAAGATGCCTGTGGTTCATAAGTAATTGAAATGTTTTATAATACGATTATTTCTTTATGTTCTCCACATAGTGTGACCAACTTTTACTCAATTTTTTAGTAATCTGGGTTGACAAAAACATGCTAATAAAATTTAAACAGATTTTAAGCTCATCTAAAACTTACCAGGGTCCAAAGATAGGCCCTCCTTAGTGATGTCACAGGTGGGATTTTTGTATGGGCACACCTTTGCAGTGCTATATACTCCTGTCATTACATTCTCCAATTTCTTCAACTGTAAAAATAAAATAAAAAAAGATTGGAGTACACCTAATGGCACTTGAACGGGGATTTTAGTACTTTGGTGCAGTGTAAAAACATTTTCTATTTACAAAATAAGGAAATATATAAATTTTAAATGTGTTTTATCTAGTAGGTACTTCATTTCGATTTATGTAGTCTTATTATGGCAATTGCATATTTTTTTATTTAATTAAGTTGGTATATTGGATTTTTATCCTGTAGGTAAAGCTATATCCCTTATTATGTTTGGAGTTTTCTTTATCAGATAGTTAATATTACTTGTTAAACATGCAGGTATCTATTTACTTTTGTATCCTTAAAACTCTTCCCTCCACATGAACACATGCAAACACACACACACACAAACCCTGCTCCTCCTCTCAATTCTCTCTCCCCTTCTCTATCTATCCTCCTCTCCCTTTTCCACCCTTTCTTTGGCACACTTATATTGCTTTTATTGTAAGATATGAAAAATCTTCAAGAGGTTGAAAAGTCAAAGAAATCACCATGATGTGTGTAAATTTTAGGCAGTTAATATATTTAGAATAAAAACCTGGAGAAGTCAAGGATATGTAAAATCAAACATATGTAGTCATTGAAGTATGCCATAGTCTTTGAAAAGTATGATTTTCATGCTGATAAACTTGAAAGGTGCATTGATTTTTTAAGTATGTAGTTTTTCCAAGATTGACTGCACCATAGTTCGGTATTTTTAAAGATAGGGTTTTGGAACATATCACAGTAATTGTGATTAGCTACCACCAAAGAAAATTTGTAATCAAGTGTTTAATTTTAACTCTAAATACCCTTAAATTTCAGGTATTGTGATTGTTATATCTGAAATTATTCTCTTGTATTCCTCCTATATAGGCGCCTATTATTTCATATAGTAGTTAACTTCAGAACCCTGTTTGAAGATTAATGGGGCTGCAGTCAAAGAAGTGGAAATCAAGGAAAATATATTTTTTGACGTTTGTACCAGGGAGTGGGGTGCAGTGGGTAGAGAACTGAGCTTCTGAGGACCGAAGGGTCCGGGTTCGATCCCAGGTGACGCCTCTGGGCATCCTCAACTTCACCCAAGAGGTGTGATTTTTTGGATACCAGGTCATCCTGGAAAACCGCATGTGGCAGAGGGAAAGAAACTGCTCCCCCTACCCTGATGTGTGAATTTCACACACGCCGTTGGGCTTAGTAATGAGTAGTAGTGAGCTCTACCCTCACCTACCAAACCGGCCTTCGGGTTGATTTACTGTGGTTTTTTTTGGTACTAGGGAGTATGCGTAAAAACTAAGGACCGTGTTAGGCGTACTATTTTTCTCGACGTTGGAAATATTTCACCCAAATGCGTCACTAAAATTCCATTGGCGAGACTGACCAAATGGTAAAATGTATGCCAAACCGAAGGCATCAAAATTTGGCGCAGGGACTGCCGAAGGAAGACACAAATCACCCGCCTTGTAGATAGCGGCTGGCCGAATTTCTACTGGCAGACCATTGCATCATTTTATTGTCGCGCCGATTGTTTGCATCGCACGTAGAATGCGTGAATGGATTGCGTTATCTTTGCGTTTGCCCTTGCCACTAAAACGTTGGGTCAATTTGCGTAAGCTTGTAATCTGGACACGCACATGTCTTCGCAAGCATTGAAGCACCCAGCCCCTCCCTCAATGGACAACGCTTTGGCGGCGTCAGTATCACGCGCACACACGGTCTTTCGATATCCACCTATTTTTTTAGAGGCTACTAGAACGCATAAAACAAGCCCCCTGACAAGCATAGCAATAACGGCAAATCTTGGCCAAGAGTATCTCCTGCATCGACTTTTGTTTATGGAGCAGTAATTGTATTTCTAATGTATCTACTCTGGCAACTGAACTCAAAACTAGTGATGCAAAAAGTGAAGTCTATTGAACTGCAAAACTTCCCAAGAGTTGGTCCCCAACCCATGCTTTCTTTCAACCGCTTTTAAAAATACAATATGGGTTGTCGATGCAGGCACAGCTTATACTTCGTTTGCCTTGTCATTCATGTCTGTGGTTGTTGAAATGTTTTCGGGAACAAAATTACGATCTCGGCGATGTTTTTATTTGCACCTGCCCGTAGTGAGGCGGGCTTTCAAACCCTTTCACCACCGGTCCATAATATTGTGCGGCGACGACCCCAATTTCAGTACAATAGAACCGGTACCGCAGAACCCTGATGATAATGTCAAGAGCCCATTTAGGGCTGCTGATGACGTGCTGCATGTGTACAGATTCAGCATAATTAAGTATTATCATCTGCGACAAAAATTTTATCTCAAATCCTTAGTGACCATCCGGTTCGTGGACCAAGAGATAAATGCGTAGATAGTTGTGTAGATAAGTACGATTCGTCGTTTACGAGAACATTCGGGAAAAATATGGCTAACGTTTTCAGGTAGTTGTAAAATAAGGTTAAGAATCGCCCATATTATGAGACCATAAAATTACACCGCTTTCTGAGTATAAGTAACCATTTCATTAAACATTTTCAGCCAACGTCGAAGGGCGTATTTTTGTTTGTCAAAGCTCTACGTTTGGTGCTTTACCCTCTTATTGAGGTCTCAGGACAACATGGATTTTTTATAAACGAGTGCCTACATCTGCATAGTAGGAAGCAATAAGCTTTTAAAATTGCGGATAGATTTTCGTTCATGGTTACCTATAAAGTTTACCCAGTGATAAGAGTAAGACGCTATTTTTATTATCGCTGTTATCACGGTACTTTTTAAATTCAATGGCCTGGAATAACTTACATTTTCCTTTTATATTACTCGTCTTCGCGAATATTTCGCCCTTCACTTCGGAAGCACAAAAAAATCACCGAATTGTACGGAGCAAGCACGATTTTTCGCTCAAGGATACTGCGGGGCATATTTCATTTTCCTCTTGCACTCGCAGTTTTTTTTTTTTCAAAAAAGTGTTTCTTGAGAATGAATGTGATTTCAATCAGCTACAACGCTGATTTTGAACCATTTTGATACATTCGACTTATGAAGTCATCATCAGGTGGGAGGGCATCATCAGGACGGCCTGATGATGACTTCATAAGTCGAAACCTAGGTCGTTTTAAAAAAATTTTATGTGGAAAAACCAAGTGTTTCGTTCTCAATATGAATCGCTTCCACAAAGTGACGCCTGAAATATCCAATTTAATTATTTGTATATTTATAATTTGAGTCATTGGTATTTTATTTTCTGTTGTACTTTTTCTAGTCACACATTTCGGTGATTAAATGAAAATTTTAATTTGCATGAAACCACCAAAGTACTCAACTTATTCAACTATTCTTGTGGGAGTAAAATTTAGGGCGAGGGGGGAGTGTAGCTGTAGCCTATTCAGGCCTTCCTCTGAGCACGTCACTGACGGTGCTATTTCGCCGAATTCGGGATTCTGCGGTATGTTTCGGACTCCAAATGCTCACAAATTTGCAGGCCCGTTGATGGACGTTGCAGAAATGAATGTGAGGATGCATCTCCAGAATGAAGATGAAGATGCATCTCCAGCTGTAGAAATGAATGTGAGGATGCAACATATATACTTATTCGGGAAAAAAAGAAATGCACAAAATTCCTGCTTAAACTCAAGTGGAGATACTAGCATATATGCAATGCAAACATTAGTAGCCAATCCTCCAACGTGTAGTATTATAGGTACACTACGTAATGCAGATATAATTGGTAGCATACAACGACAAAATTATAACGCATTGTTTGAGCTATTTTCGGAGTAATCTGCAGCCATGTGCAATGTTATATTAAAAATATATTTAAGTATTTTAATAGAAACCAAGACTCGGAGGGGCCCGGTAAGAATGTACCGAAATTATAAATACACAGAACCTAAAACATTGCTACAGCTATTTATTTGCTTAAAAACCCTAGACGTTCTTTATTTTTAGAAAGAAAACAACAACTTCATACTCCTACCCCAAAAAATTAATTTGTTTTCCTCGAAGTAAAAAAGCAGCCCTACCAAGTGACGCTATTACTTGTGGTCATTAGTTGATAATGGTTTTTTATCATCTCCCTATCGTTATCTCTTTCATCCCATCACGCAAGAGATATCAGCCCGTCGTACATCTGTATTCCCTTCCTTCCAACCTTTCGATTTGTATTTGTTCTCGCGGTCAGTATTTCCGACGCACTACGCGTAGAAACTTCCTCAGAAAAGAAAGGAGCAATTAAGGACCATTTAGCCAATGAGCTAATGAATAGGGACTATTTTGATATTGGTTCTATTTTTTTTTTCAAAATTATTAACACTTTTTATTTTTTAAATGTTACTCTTAAAAATGGTTATAGCTTGATAACCAGTATACTGTCAGCATGACGTTCAGAGAGAAGAGTCCATCTGTTTGACTCTATTCAACTTTTACTTGGATAGTTGTACTAGGTCAAAAGCGACCATCATCCAAAATCGTTTTCGCGTCGAGTTTCTCTTTAGACCATTACGGTTATGTTACGTATTCAAGAAGATGAATGAAAATTTAATCTATGTTTCCTTCCTCTTGGCGCTCACCTTTCTCTCCCCTGGTAGCGTTACTTCTCTCACCTCCTCTTTTATTTTATCTATTACGTCGTGATTCCCTTTTTTTACAAAGTCATACATTAAGGTTGACGTGACATCCTAGTGCGGCTACTGATTGGCAGGCCAGGGTGTGCATCCTATACACACCCTTTAGCTTCTCCAAAGCTGTGTAATTTTTGCGTACCAGATCTTCTCGGGAAATCTCAGACAGCAGAGGAAAAGCAACTGGCCCTCCTATCTTGATGTGAATTTTACACGCCGTAAGGCTTAGCACGAGATGACCTTTACCCCCGCCTATCAAACCAGCCATTGGGTTGATTACTGCGATGATTTAGAATGCGTGAAACTTCGCGTATAAGAGCTACTGCCCCAATTAATATTTTTTGTTTCGCAACTCAAGAAACGTAATTAATTATTGCCCTTTGGTGTATACGGAAAATTCTGTAATTCTACTTATTAAATTTGGAGAGTCTATAATTAATGGTACCTGCAGTACCAAAAGTACATACATATTTTTGGCATTCTTCAGGATTTCGCCCGATGAGCAGAACTTTCATGGGCTCCAGCGCATTAGTTCGTGGAGGAAGGTGATATGGTTCATTAAAGCATATTTAAAGTAAAGTGGTTCCATCCGAATTTAATTTTGGAGAAGGATTAAAAACAAAAATATCTGGCTAATGGTGAATATATTTTGATTATGTTATATAATTATTGATTTATATTTTTGGATAGATTCGGCTAGAGGGCTGAGAAGGAGAGCTTGCTATATGAGTCTTTAGGTAGCTCGATATTCGGGTTATTGTCTTTACCCTAAGCCTTGGCAAGGTCAGTCAATACTCACTCAAGATTTGGACCTGTAATACAGTAAGCCGGTAGTATAGGATACGGTGTCATCGAAAAAAATCGCCATAAACTATTATAAGTCTTGATAGTTTGTCTTTAGTTTTAATTTTCCCTTTTTTGTATTTTATATGTGATTACGTTTTACGCAGTAGGTGATGTATCGTATTTCAGCGAACGTTGAAGATGTTGACAAAAGTTGAACCATTATAAATTATTCCAAGAGTTTCGTAAGCAGTAACGGGCAAATTTAATCATTAATATTGAGAAAATAACCGAAATAATATGCAACTTTACTATGATCTCTGTAAAACTGGAGATAAGCTATTATATCGCAAAGATGCTATTAATTAGGATTGCCTTATAAACGATGTGAATGATGGAATACTAGGTATTGAGAATTTCTTTTTATATTTTAATTATTTTTTGCATATAACTACGGATAATTCCAAACTTCATGGAGGAAGGATAACAAAAATTCACGAATATAACATTATTGATTAGATTTCTGCTTGTCTCTTAGATCTGAGATCCTCTTACGTAATAGTCTCCTTCGTCAAAAATCATAGACGTTATTTGATGTAGGAGATTTCTGAGGGACATCCATAGTTAGGAGATTATATGTGCCTTATAGCTACCATGACCAATGAAGTTAAGAGCAAAAGGGAAAAGGAAACATCTGGGGTGGAGAATTTACATTGAATGCTTCTGAAGTAAAGAAATTCAGTTTATCCGAAAATCTGGCCATTCGAGGTGATGCGAGCTCGAAACCTCTATTTCCTTTTTAAGCCTGAGGTTTTTATAATAGTTTATGGTAATAATAGTATTAATACCTAAGTTCAAAATGAATTTAATTGATCGATACGAGCGGGTGCTATGGTAAACAGTGAGGTCGCTTTAAGGCTACTCGTAAGGATTAGGCTAATGAATAAGCAGGATTTCTCTCCGTTCATCGTCTTCAGTCTTTATTCTACGCTTGATACAAGTATATTACATTGCCCAAATGACTTTTCCTCTTAAAAGCATCCTAGCATTACCTTTCATTTTTTACCAATATGTCAGGAGTCAGTCATTTGTGCCCTTGAATTTATTTGCAGTTTCTTTAGCTTTGCGGTTGTGATGTCCCACCAGCAAGGTGATAGTTATAGAACTATGCCATCACCTTGTTCTCAGGTCAGATATACAGCTGGTGGCCTTGTGATGGTAGAGTCGGCCGTGGGAATGTCGGGAGATGAATATCAAACCTGATGTAACGCCCGTGAAGAGTATGTTAAATTGAACTGGCGGCGTGGGACCGAAAGCGAAATCCGTGCACTCAATGCAATCGCTCACGGCCGATGCGACCAACAAATTATATTACCCCACACAGTTCGAGCGCCAAAAAAATCCGTCATTTTCTCTAAAAATTATTTCATATAAGCATTTTCGTCCTTAAAGGAGTTTCAGAATAATATGCCACAACGTATTGTTATGAACGTGAAATATTTATTTAAGGTAGAGCCAATAATGTTTATTAAAAAAAAGATGCGTTTTAGTCGTAGAGTTTACCATTATTTTTTAACTGTTTTGATTACATAATTTACGTAACTGCATTAAATTCAATGAAAAGTTACATGATTTTTTAAAATTCAACAGCCGAATTGATGTTACTTTCCATGACGTAAAAATTGTGAACAACTGTTTCACATGAAAGACATGGTAAACGAACTGAGACACTCTTCCATATCCATTTACCACGATAGTAAAAAGTGTATCCGGTTGGTTCTGGTCTATTACTTAAGAACATACTTACACATAACCACAGACACTCGCGACAGCAAAAGAATTTCCGACATGAAATCAGTACAGCCGAACGTAGTAGTGAAATATTCCATCAAAAAAATATTATTAACCTTTGGAATTCGTTCGGGAATATTGCGTATACGTGACACCAACTGATTCGCAGATTTGGGCGAAAAACTTCGTTTTTTGCACCAGTTACGATTTGTAAGCTCCTACAAATTCTATAGATTTTCTTCAAAAATCTCTTACGCTTTAAATTTACTGAGTAATAACCGCGAGTTGTTCTAATTAAGTGTTGCATTAGTCACCGTTTAGCTTTTAAAATTGAAAACACTGTGTACTCCAAGCCGTTTCACCAATTAAATGGTTAACGCATAAATTATTATGTGCAAGCTACATGAAAAAAAGTTCCTACCTCCTTAAGATCACAAATAGGGAAGCATGTATTAGAAATGCGTTTTGCCTTGCACATCTCTGATTATTCGATAAGCGTTTTTTGGTGCCCGGTATAGCGTGCTCAATAGCAGTGTTCTTCACAGATTTTAGTGCCTTTTTTCACTAGGGATGATCCCGAACTTTGTCAACCTAGGAAAAACTGATATTTTGAACAAATATATTACGTAGAAACGAATCGAGAAAACAATTTTTCTCCCCCTCTTTTCACGGTGATAAAACATAAATTAAGTAGCGAGTACAAAATATGTTTAATCCGAAATTGTTTTGTCAGCATGATGTGCATAAAATGTCATAGCAATGAAGTCCAACAGATGCTATTTTCATTTGTCCTACCAAATAGCATTTTCCGCGAAGAAGCGGAGCGTTCAAGTCTGCCGACCAGCTTTCTCTTTGCCCAGAGGGGGCTCTTACGTAGTAGTGAAATAAATGACCTCAAGCGCAATTTCCCGCTGAAAATCAACTAGTAATAGACCACCAGGAAGACCATTGAAGGATCTGGTGTTTTCCCGGCGAATAATGCTGGTGAAATCCTCTCGGGTTTCCCACCAAAGACAAATTTTCAATTTTTTCGCTCGCTTAGAGAGGAATGACATGCTCGCGTGGGCATCCAAGACCTGAAAATTACTTCAACTGCTTTCTCCTAAAACGTTGGCATGGGGGCTGATAAATCGACTCTCCGGAGAGCAAACGGTTTCTTCATTAGTCATTACCATACCTTTCCCCGCGACTTTATTTACGGAGATGCTATTTTCTTCTAGCACACATTCTCGCTATGTTCCATTTGCTGGTATAATAAAATAAATAATGGAGCATCTGAAATTTATGAGAGCACCGAAAATTAATGTGGGGCACGGCCCCATCGTGCCTCCCCTGCCGACGCCTACGAACGTCAGAATGAAATGACGTTGGCTAAAATTTTCCGTGACGAACGAACTTGAACTACAGGACTTAAAATGTACGCTCAGCCTCTGTTATTTTCCCGGAAAAAAGCTTTCATTTTCCTATTGCTCGGGTGACTTGGTAGCCTAGTGGGTAGGGTGTTCGCCTGCTGACGGTTAATGCCTTTGGGCCTCGGCTTTACCCAAGCTGTGTGATTTTCTGGTATTCTGCAGGCGGCACAAGGAAATAAAATCATTTCCAACCCCGTGTGCATGAATTTCACTCGCCAATGGGTTTAGTACTCAATGAGCTCGGATATTACCTATAAAGCCAACATTAGGGTTTTGTTTATATCTGTGAAACTTTCGTTAGTTGCGATTTTATTAAGATTTGAATTTCAGCGTTAATTTTCAGCCGTTACATGCTACCAACATTAACCCTTGTTAAATTGGCTAATTGGCTCGTTTGTCTTGTACATTTAACCAATTGCATTTCCGTCCGCATGAATATGGTTATTGATTACATTGTTACCGGTTTGTGTGACGTGATATTTCTTATTTCTTCCGAAGTAAAGCGCTGCATTTAACAATATTATTTTTTCCGATCCGATGTCTCAGTTTCACTTCACAATTGACGCATGACAAAGGTGAAGAATTTATATTTTCAGTACCTAATCAATATGCTTAGCAAAAAGACAGCGTCCATCTCGTCGCTCCTTAAATTTTTTGCTCCCTGGAATTATTGAAGAAATATATGTATATTTAGGACAACTGATGGTGACAGACAAAAGCATTAAAAAATAAATTTAAATAAAAAAAATGGAATAGCATTCTGCTGCAACAGTCTGCTGCAACATTCTGCTGCAACATTCTGCTTTATCTTGAATTCGTGGCTGGGGAAGATGATCCATCGATTCCATATCGAATTTTTACCCGTTTCACTTAATGTTTAGCCCATACGGAAGTGCTTTGAAAGGACGCAGTACACAGATGAACATCTTGATATATGTTATGCCTACTCTATAAGCTGCGAAAGTGAGGTTAGAAATTCCCAAGTGAGGACTTAAAATATTCCTTTCAGAGTTTACCTGTTGAAACACAAACGACTCGAAATTTAGATACGTAGCCCTTCTGGAAGTTTACTATTTCTGTAATTGGTTTTAAAATATCAAGGCCAACTTCCCCTTAAAAATATGTTTCGTTTTAAATAAGTAAAAAAATATAATATTCATAGACCTTCGGGAAGGTGTACCATACCAGTAATCGTAATACTATGAATGAGGACAGAAATTGGGGAAACGAAACCCCCTTGTGAAATTTCAAGTTTCAGCAGTTTCAGAACTACCTAGCCTATTATTTTTCCATTTAATAGAGAAACATCAGTTCCAGCTTCCAAGTCTTTGGGTTAATGACCTGAAACAATGGTGTTTACGAGTGGCCCGAAATATATGTTGCGAAAATAAATTTTTGAAAAAGAAATTATTTTCCAGATAGTTTTATCTGGCAATCTATCTTAAAGCCAACTTTTAGATTCATAGCTAGCCGGAATGGCCTCAAAAAGACGTAAAACACTGACGGACTTTAGTGAATTGTTACCCATGGGTTGGGAAATACCACACGTTGAAATTGGTGTTGACTGACGTAACAGCACTTTTCCTCGCAGATAACCTGACCTCACAAATAAAATGCGTTTCATGAATTTTATTTATGATTTTATTCCGATATATTCAAATCGTCCAAGCGCCATAATTATTCTATTTCCATTCTAGGTGTCAGTCGTCGAAGACATATTTTTCCCCGATAATCAAGATCTGTTATGAAAAGTGTTCGCCTCTCGCCCTTCAAAATCCATTCAAAATATGCATCAGGCTCATAGGTCCTCATTGCCAAGGTGATAAGTCTATGCTGTAGTTAGAATCGGGGATTATGTTATCGGGCGTAATGTTTTCGTTCATCATTTGTATGTAAATCTTTCCCATTTAAGTTTGTCACGACTCAAAGCAGTGACAAGGTCATGGGTTGTGTGCAGTTCCAGCTGTGCGTAGGCTTTGCTGGATTTTCGCTGTTTCGGTGCAGAGCAGTTCTGTACCCGTATCCAATATTCACAACAGTTAGCTCTTACATTAGTCTTGTGCGCCTTTAAACGTTTTTGTATTTGCTGTATTCAAATTGGGGACATTAAACGTCGAAATAAAGTGAGGAGGAGGTCGTATTACCTTTTTTCGATCATACCCGTTTGCACTAAAGGTTTTGCTAAACTCATATTTGCCCAAAATGGGCTTTGAATGGTGTCGATGATTCCACATGAGCATTCTTATGTTTCAATTTTATCCACAACTAAACTTCGGAAGTAGATAATTTTATGATGAACTTTGGTGAGAAATAGTGAAAGATAAGAAATGCGAATGAGAAAAAGACTATTATCCTTCAACAATTATCTCAGCGTATGGAAACACATTTTTCTGTATTTAATAGAGTTCATTCAGCTTCAATACTTATCAATCTATTTTTATCGGGTACAATACACGAAAATTATAATAGTGTCAAAATTATTACATTTGTTATTAATTCTAAATTAATTACACCCTTTTGAAGGTTTCGCGTATGCTCGCACAATGGAGTTGGCTTATTTATTTTACTTGTACGATTACATTATTTGATTTTCTGAATAAATGAAGATAACCAAGCAAATAAACATATTTCAGTTGTGAAATTCTATTGCATTTCCCATATTTTTAATAAATAATGTTTGTCCAGATTATTTATAAAGCTAAAATTACACACCCGGTAACGTTAGCCCAGTGTGGGATGAAGGGGAAAGGACAGTTGAGAAAGTGTAACTTCAGTTAGTTATGTAAATATGCCATTGCCCTAATTGCATATATGTTGGGACTGGTTTAATGCAAGTATCAGCAGGTACCTATCTAAAGGTTACATGGCATCGAATTAGGCCATATTCGTTAAGGCACAATCAAACTTTGTATCGCCGCGATTCTACAAAATAAACCAGAGGAAGATAACATTCCTTAGTGGGAAACAAGAGATTTTTTAAATCAAATATAGGGCGGAATTCACAGATAAACCACGACACAAAATGTAATATAAATATTATTTGAATTAATTTGAATGTAGGCGGTTTATTCATAGGTTTGACAATACTGGAGAATTTCCTTGTTTTTTTATTTAGGTGCTCTGATTGACGTTAGATTCCCTCTGGGACTTAAGCATTTACGAAACCATGGAACGAACAACTTCAAAATTCACCTGCTTGGCATTCGGATCACGAGAGAAGTAGTGTAACATGTAGGCATAAAAATTAATCTATTTAAATTTAATTGGGAGTTATTTAGATCGTGGACAGCACTAAAGAGAGGGAGGACACATGCACTGCTTTTGCATAGGATTTAACTTGCAGACTTATGGTGTATTACAGTTTACAGTAGTAATGGTCTGGTTATTCTTTTTCGCTTCGCACAAAATGAGTTCACCGATAGTAAAACGCAGTAAATAAAAGAAAAATGATTACTGTCCTATTATTTCTTAATTCACATTGCCGGGCATCTAATGTAACAAGGTGTGAGTTGATGACGCTTCTGCGAACTGGAGGCAGCTATTTGCTCTGTTTTTGAGCGAGAACACGTTTCGTGGAGGATTAAATTTTATGAATTAGGTGCACTTTTGCTTATTATGTATAAATAATTGGCAGAATAATAATTCGCTGCTTCATAAACCTAGTTTAAAATTTCATTACTCTCTAGTTTAGTCATCACGAAAGTGGACACTTTGACAATCTCTTCAATTACAAATCTTATCGCCACAGATGGTACGAGTCATCGAAGTGACCTGTAACCAATTCGCTGAGGGACAAGTGATCAGTGGCTGAAATATTTAATCGAATCCCTCATTTTTACTCACTCAATAGCGGAAGTTCGGGACACACGAGCTTTGAACTCACCGAAAGAACCTCGTCAACACGTAAAGACGTCAAATTTTGTACACATTTCAGAACGACAAGCAATCATGTTTTGAACTCCTAGTTCCTTGTGTAATCTCGAGCTAACATTATTGGAACGGGGAACATATTTTTGTCGACGAGCTACGAAGCATGCCCCATATGCATTTACCTCCACCCACTTCAGTCTCAATCTCTCTCACCTTGGCCAGTTCATCGGGCTCGAGAGCTGCCACACCGAGCACCGCCAGCTTCCTTATCTGCCGCTTCACCGTCTCGTTCTTGAAATTCTCCCACTTAAGTCCTTTAAACCATTTTAGCCATTGCTCCTTCTCGAATGCCGAAAACGCAGCCGTCTCCTTTTCAAGAGCCTTCAGGGTTTCAGGGTTGGAGACATCCGTGTTGTATCCCCACTCAGCTTTATTCAGGAGGTTGCATGCCTTGGAGGCGGCTTCCTCGAAGTCACCGAAGAGGTACGACGACAAAAGTTCCTCCGTGGGAACTTCAGCGATGGCCAGCGATAGACCGGCAACGAAAACCACTAGCCACTTGGGAGACATGGCGCCAACTGGTCAGGGTATTTGTCGGAGCTTCGCTTATATAGGGAGCAGATAAGGAATGCGAAGCTTTAAGAAGAGAAGCAGGTTTCTAATGTTCCCTCTTCCACCCGGCCCCCTCCATCTCTCCCCCGCTCTCCCTCCCCTCCGTCCCTCCCCTCATTCCTCCTCCTACCCGCCGCTTCCTTTCCTTCTTCCCCTCCCCTTGTATCAATCTCCCTCTGCGCGATTCTCTGTGGTCACCTCATCGCTTCCCTCCCCCCCTCCCTCCCTTCCCGACCCCCCTGCCACATCTTNTCCCTCCCTTTCCGACCCCCCTGCCACATCTTCTCTTCCATTCCCCCACTGATTTTCACTCCCTCCCTGCTTTTACCTCTCGGTACAGTTTCCTCTCAATGCGTTTCATTGACATGTTTCAGGTGTAGTATCAAGCTAGAGACAAGCGAACCGTGCTCTCTTGTCGTTTTGTTGCTCTTAAAACATTGCCTTCTAAGGGCGTGAATGACCGTACGGCCCTAGCAATAAAATATTTTCAATGTTTCTCAAGTTGTGCAGCAGTCCTCGCGATTGAGGTCTAATTTTTTTTTAATGGGTTACTGCGTTTTCAACGAGAAAATCGCAGTGGCACCAAGGTCGACATCCATTGACTCGTGCGATTGGCAATGCATTTTTTGCTGGTTTTTAACTTTCCAAAGTCGTATCCTTTTCGCTAGCGGAAACACGGGGCGATTGAACGCCGCCTCCCAGGTGAGCGGTGGGCGGCCGACTGGGGGTCGATGACCAACTCCAGGTCCGAAAGCCTCGTCAGCGACCAGGGTTCAACAACTCCTATAAACTGCAAAAGGTATAAAAGAGGTGGGAGATAAGCCGTTGATTTTAGTTTGCTCCCTTTGCGTGCTGCATTTCCTTCGGGGTCTCGCGTTGGCTTTAGCCTCGCGGGTGGCAACACACCTTCAACCACCTCTGTATCCCTCTCTTTCATTCTTCAAGAGGAATTTTGGCACTGAAAGTGAGCTCATTGCGTGTTTTTTTTGTTCGTTTTCCTCCAATACTAAGAAGAAACAAAAGGGTAGCTGTGTGATGCTTTCTGCCCTCCGATGACGAATGCCAGATGATGGACCAGAAAAACTTGGAAGCGTAAAGAACTACAAATAACTGAGAAGCATAAAACAATACAACATAAACTGATCGAAAGTAGTGTTAAAGATTGTTTCTTGAAAACATTAGTATGGCTATTGGAATATTTTAAATGATCTTCGTATTGAAAGTGGTTAAACAACTATTAGTTTATGAAGATGATTCGTCGAATAGGTCCATAGTAATTCTAGAATAACTGGGTTACTGTGAATGATAGCCATCCATCAATGCATCATGTACAATCGTCATCTTGATCAGTCTTACCTCAAATTTAAAAAGCTCGATATTCAAAATAGTTAGCCAATTGCAATGGGTGCATATTCATGCAATGAGACACGGTCCATGAGGCATGTAAACCCCTCAAAAAGTGATGAGAACGAAACACTTGGTGTTTCGTTCTCATTCTTGGTGAAACCAAGTGTTTCGTTCTCATTATGAATCGCTTCCACAAAGTGACGCCTAAACCATCCAAACCCTCAAAAAGTGGTTTTTCCCTTTGCAAATGGATTTTCATTTTCTCTATGAAGCAAGTTAAACTTATTTGAAATAGAATGCTCAGTAGTAGCGCTTACACTTGGCATTTCAAGGTGTGGTCACCAACACCTTTCTTGCCCCACCCCCTCCTTCTCTCGGATCTCCGTCTTCGTTGTCGTCTTCCCTCATGGTCCCCCTTTCCTTTATTCTCTTTTTCTCTTCCATCCCCTTTTCTTTCCGTTCACTTTTTAAACAGGTATATACACCAGTCAGGAGAGGGTGCGTGGCCATACCTCCGCATCATAGCGGTGAGCGTTACTGATGGATAAGGTTTAACTTTACCTAGGTATAAGAGTAAATTTATGACTCAAGTGTATTGTAAGAAACTAAAAACTTTTATAAACGCATAACTGTACGCGTTATGTTTATTTTATTTTTACGTTTCAACATAAAAAGTTGAGAAAAGCATTAACGATCATTTGGCAGGTTTGTTTCAGAGTATTAATTGTTTGGAAAGTCGATTTCGTTTCCATGATGTAATTTCGTGCACGCTGTTTTGACCGCGGGCTTATTGAAAAATCTAAATGGTCTCTTGGGAAATCTCGTGTTTCATGCACCTTGTGTAACCGTGCTAGGTCATGACCACTTGCATCGGTTCAAAAATGCAATAATTTATTTATGTATTAAATGATCTTCATCCACCATCGGGTGGGGAAATTAAATTGTGGATACAAATTCACTTTTTTCCATTAAATAATAAATTACCGTCGAGGGGCAGTGGCAATTCCCTTATAAGCCTCTGCATAGCTCCACTAACAATTAGTGAACTAGTGTCATCGGGAAAAGAAGAATGTGAATGTGATCTCCTCCTGCGAGAGGATGACGATAGCATTATCCACACCGTCCGACTAATGACACTGTCGTTTAGAACCCAACCGATATCCAACCTCTGACCTTTTACTTGTCTTCGATTCATTTTTTGTTTTTCATCTCTCTTTCTCTTCGTCTCTCACTGACAAGATGCTCTAACTCCCTATATACCTGTAAAGGTCAGAATGAGTGTTACTTTGCATTATATGCACTATATGATATCACGCGTAAAGCGTTTCATGACATCTGAAGCGACTTTGACATATTCCATTCGCCAAATTATCGTTTGTGACGGCGTAGCCTTGATTTTTAAATGGCCGACCAGTTATTGCGCATAGATTGTTAATGCATTATTCGAGACCAATATGCGTTCTTTATTCTTCCGATTGGTTAATTTCACGGAGAGAAGGAAGTGGCTATCTTGACGACTTGTTTCATCAACGCATTAAAGTGGATACGGTTATTTATTCAGAAGATACAATGATCACGGCATCATTTATATTTTGTCTTGGATTGGATTTACAGCAAATTATTCTCTCTCGATAGAATGCCGATGTTTGGTTGAAGACTGGCAGTGAAAAAATCAAGAAACTATGTTTCACTGCCCTAGCTTATACTGATAAATGGAAGGCTGTTCTTTCGGTTTTATTTAAATAAAAAGGAAAATGTACATGTTGGGAATGAGAGATTAGAAAGAGTTAAAGAGTGCGTAGGGATAAGACATGACTACTGTATCTTTCCAACACGGTTTACAGATACTCGGGGGAAATTATTGGAGTGTGCATGAATGGAAGAAAATTGGCATTCACAGGTGGTAGACGGATTTCCACTGATACGAAGCGAGCGATACATTGAATGTTCAAAGATAAAAGTAAAACTTGTGAGTGGTTAGGAATGAGAATGAATGCAAAAAAGCAAAAATATTATAAACAGCCACACATGAAAAGGCTAAGGAACAAAAGTTAAGATAGGGAAAGAGGAAATGGAACATTTAACTGGTTTGAAATATTTAGGAAGCCTGATTTGGGAGGTATATACGATAATCTGTATTTTAAGGCTAGAATACGAAAATAAGTAAGTCCCTATTAAGAAAATTATGTATTATGTGTGCTGTTTGACTAAGGATTTAGGAAAAGTGTGGTATTATGTATATGAAACGGAGACAGAAAAGAGGAAGAAAAAATACTGGGAATGCTATAAATGCGGACATGGAGGAGAGTGGAAAAGATTGGCTAGGTGGAAAGAGTGAAGAACCATAAAAAATCAATCAGTAGTCAACCCGAAGGTCGGTTTGGTAGGTGAGGGTAAATAGTTCTCACCCAGTACTAAGCCCAACGGCTTGTGAAAACCACACATCAGGGTAGGGTGGTCAGTTCCTTTCCCTGTACCGCCTGTGGTTTCCTAGGATGATCTGGTACCCGAAAAATCACACTGCTTGGGTGAACCTGAGCGTGTCCATAGGCGTCACCCGGAATCGGACCTGAGTCCTTCCTGTTAGTGGCTCATCGCTCTACTCACTGAACTACCGCGCACCTTGGAGAACGATGAGTTTCTAAATGCAGTTGGAAAATAAAAGCAAATTGAAGATTATAAACAACTGAATTAGGAATCGGTTAGGGAACCGATTAAAACGGAAATGCTTATTGGCCTTAGAAGGAATGGTGGTAGATGACATCACGGTGGAAGGAAAATATAAAGGATAGAAGAGGATAATACAGGGAAGGGAGCCGTGGATCGTTACCGTCTGAAGATCAGTCTAAACGGCAAAACGCATTCACTCTCGTAATGAATTAGAAAAGGTTTCATTTCCACTTACGTAAAAAAAAATTCAGAGCCGATGAGAAAACATCATAATCAATGGCATTCCGATTTTCTTGAAATTAAGAATTAAGGAGACCTATGGACGCACATGTGACTAGGAACTGTATACAAGCACTGACCGGGCGCTCATTTAGCATTCACGCCTACGCAGTTTCTAACGTGGTACGACACATTGTACTGCTTGCTCTGCATAGTATTTTGAAGCAACTAATCCAACTTTTTTAAATCGCGATTTCTGGAGAAAAAATTCGAGCGCCTCCGCCTTTACGACATGGACTTCTATTTACCTCATTCACATGGCTTTATTTAGGTGACCCTGAAAGTCATCGTTCCTCCCCTGCGTCTTGTCAGAGAGAAATAAAACTATCGAGGCACATTGAAATGGGCGCAAACAGAAATCTCGAGGGCAGTCTGGCTCAGTAATAAAAGGTCGATTTATTCGAAGGAAAGAAAATAGTTATTTTATTTGGATCTTTTATAAAGATTAAATGCCTAATTCCGCCCGGAAATACAATGAAATGCATTTCATTACATTGGGAAACAAAAAAATAAACCATAAATCCCGCCGAAAACATCAGCAGTGCTCACTATACCTATCTGAATTGTATTCAATAATTGATCCGGGGGAGATTGTCTTCCCTCTTCGCCTGCTGACGCACGGATCGCAACAACGACCCCGGCCGCTGACTCGCCCAAATTATTAAGCTTTTTCATCGCCATTGTGCTTTATATTAGTGATTTCACCCGGTAAAGTACGTATTACTCCTGTATATCTTACATTTCACTGTCTTCTAGAGCTTAGTCAGATTATGAAGTATTTAATTTATAACTCATAAAGAGATCGGTAAATCTTTGATGGCGGAAGGTGAACCTATGATTGCCTCATATCCATTTGTTCTTTGTTATTCTTTATTGAGGGCTGTAAATTTATACTAGTAGCACTGAAGTAATTTTTGATAGCACAATGGATATCCGTGGAAACTTTAATTATCTAGTTCTTAAGCTCTTTTTTCTGTGGAAAAATTAGTTCTCAAGATTCAAGGAACGGATTTATTCGCCGTGAGATCTAAAAAAAAGCTGCGTTACTTGAGGTTTAATTTCTCGTAGACCTGGATCTTCGACTGATGACATTAGATGCGGTAGTCAAGGGCTTGAAACCTCTTGGTTACAATAATGACGCCGCTCCATTTTAGGACCTGCTGTTTAAATTGATCTTATAAGGATAGCCTTCTTTAGGTTTCAATTAGGTCCTCCAATCTGTCGACGTATTTTAATCGGTAACTAGATGAATGATCTACACTCCCTTATATTGACTCATTAATTAATTATGTATTCGTGTAATTTATTTCCCTAACACTATAGGTATATGCTGTTCTCAGATTATAACACCTTCTATTCGGAATTGCACACAATTACGCGATTTTTCAATCTGACCCTATTAAGTAAATAGTCCATTTTGTCTTTGGAGGTCATGAATAGTCACCTGCTCAAAATATTTGTCCAAAATCTTATCGAAATGAAGCATTAGTTATTGTGTTTGTTAGCAACATTCAAACTTATCAAAATCAACAGTTGTTGCTGTCCATTCGTGAGAGAAGTCGAGCGTAAACCCTCGAACATAGTTGATTAGATGGTCCCCTAAATAAGTGATCATGAACATAAGCCTTCCTCTTTGTACCTATTGCCTCTTCACGGTGTCATTAGCATTTATTTGAAAGTTAATACTGTTCTATGATCAATCGTACATTTAGTCGAGTGTTAAATTGGTCCACAACGAACGGAACGGCGAAGGCAGCGTTCGCGAACCGCGTGGATATGGGAAAGGGTTAAAATAGATCCGCCCTTTGCGATTGGTGCGGCACTCAAGGTGGGACCAGAAAGCGAAGGTCATGGAAAGCTGGGGGTGAAGGTCCGGGAACAACCGATCTCGGGGCAGGGCGATGCCTCTTCCTCGCCAAGCGTTAAATCATTGTCCTCTCATAAATGTTGACGGCTTTCGTGGGCGCTTGGAGGTTAAACATATTCCGTAACTTTTAATTTATGCTGGAAAAAATCTTCCGCGTGTTTTACACAAAGCTACATTTAGTGGCCCGAAAATATTTAGTTGGTCGGGTTTTCAATAATTTTACAACTCTTTGGGTCGCTGGTAACAATCCTCGCGCACACAATTGCAATTTCAAACTTACCCTTGGGGATAATAAATTGACCAATATTTTGCCAGTAGTAGTATTCTTTTCACCCTTTTCAATGGGAAATTTAATTACCTAAAGATCTGGTAAGTCGTAGTCAAGATATTATTAAAGTGTGTTGCAGAAAAAGTCCCATAAACTACGGTTATAAAGCTTGAAAAAAAATGTTCAACGACAAGAGAAAAGCTTATTCAGGTAGCTGAAAAATTATCAGAAGTGGGTGGTTAAGGTCATGTTATCACATTTGAAACAGTCCAAAGGTTTGACAGGTGTTACAAACCAATCCGAGCGAGTTTTCGCTCCCCAAACGTAACAGAGAATGGCAGAGCCGTGTTTACATACTTGGTACCTACATACCTGATACACTTTTTTGGAAATGACCTCGTGAAATGTATAAAATATTTTATTGTTATTTTCTGATGGTTACATATCTTCCATAAATTTCGCCATTTTCAGAATTGCAGCTTAACTATCACTGATTTTTGACTTCATTCAAACTCTTAATGTCACTCACATTTCAACTCACTTTTTTGTTTGCTTATTTAATCAGATTTTTAAGTATTTTTACTCGCGTTTTGTCATCCAATTATTTGGAAAAGGTATTTGTTCACCCTCAGACGTCGGAAGATATACCAGCATATTGAAGATAAAGGTGCAGTTTTTTCACTCTTTCATGCTAACATTAGATTAGTATTACACCTATGTCAAATAGAAATGTGGTGGTCTAGTGGGTTGACAACCGGAAGGACCCTGCTTAGACCTCACATTCAGACGATTCAATTGGACATCTTTTGTCGTACTCAGACTGAAATATTCATGGGAAATAATACGTGGCATAAGGATTGATTGAAACAATTGTATGTGATTACGGGTAGACGGTTTGGATATAGATATTATTTGGATATAGAGTTTTGGTTGAGCTATACCCTCACCTACCAAACCAACCTTCGGGTTGATTGTTGTGGTTTATATGTATTTTATACATATAAATGGAGATATATATGAAGCAGAGGTGAGTAGGACAGGGGTGATCAGTATGATTAAGGGTTGTCGGCCATTGAATTTTTTCTGTATTTTGTTTTCTTAGAAGTTATTTCAAAAGATTAATTTATTTGTGATGTGTGAGCAAAACGTCAAGTCAGTCTAAAGGAGAGCCTATTTGGTATGGTGTAAATGGAAAAATCGCATTGTAAAATATCCTTTTTTTTAATATAACCTTGTACTTGACGGGTTGGAAATTCATTCAAAGATTAAAAGCACTATGAATTATTCGGTGGTGATAACAATGAGCACAAGTTCACTACTAAAGCCAACTCCACACTGAAGGTGATAATCGAAACCCAGAGCACATGTTTTGGTTAGGAATTTAAACCTCCTGGCGAAGCGGGCTGGCGGTGCACGGTGAAAAATTTGTGACGACAAGCAAGCGTCCTGTTGGGATATCTTTCAGAAGGTACATCCCAAAAGTTTGTCGCACGCATGCTTCGTGAATGAATTTGAGTCAAAAGCTCCACCCGAAACCACCGTGACGACTGAATTATTAGTTAACCGTGTGAAAAAAATACAAGTGACATTCTTTGATGTTTGGTGGTTTGAGGAAAATTTAACAGTAAGAATCGGAAATTCGAAGGTGATGATGGAGAGTTCCACGCCCTGGGGTAATATAACTGGCATCGAGGTCGAAGAACTTTAAGTAACTGGTGTTTCACTGGGACTAATAGTGTTGAAGGAAATGAAATTATTGTAGAATATTTGCGTACCCATAGGTATATACCGTTGGGTGCACTGCTATGCTTGTGTAGCATGGTGCAGTCAAAGAAATACGAACGAAGTCCGAGAATGCTTTCATAACACCCTGCTTCTCTTACAAACGAAGTAACAGCGAATCAGCATGTTCGAAGGTAGCTTTGATGGAGAGATCTTCACTCGTAATAAAATAAGTAGATCATTTTTTCAAGTAGTGTATCAAGTTTCACTGTTGAAACGTAACACTGACAAGATGGGTTCAAAGCAGGAGTTGGTACCTAAGGCAAGAAAACTAGGTAACGTTGTTTCGGTACCAGTAGCTAGGACATACACCTAGGTACCAATATCTGGATACCGGGACATGCGTCAGAAGTCCTCGGTATTGATTTGTACCTACCTAAATACCGGTAGCAACCAATGGTACGGAGACGCGATGTTTTTTCAAATCGCAATAAATTTGGTATAGTGTAATCCAAAATATTCTCCAGATTTCAAGTTCTTTACTTGTTAATCAATGACGGACCTCAGGGGGATGTCCAGTACCTAAATTTAAAAAAATAAGGTACTTGATTCGTGGTCATTTCAAAATTTTGAATTAGCCATGGAACCAATCCTTTAATATTTTCCTTTACCTGTGACAAATTCTAGTCCTGAGAAACAGCAATAGAATGCTCACAGATGGACGCTCTTTCTCAGCATTATGTGACATCAAAACTTGACAGCGGACGACGATCCTTGTAAAGCGATTGGCCATACTTTAAAGCACGTATGGCATACATTTAAATCCCAAAGACCCGGAGAGAATTTAAAAAGTTGGATGGAATACATTTGCTCAGTAAACGAGAGCATCGTTAATGTTTTTTGATTTTAATCCCTTTTGGAGAGTGAACCGTGAATAAAGCTGAACTTTGAACGAGCTAATTAATATTCTCTGAAGAAAGTCTCCATTCATAAATAACCGTGGCTCATCTGAAATTTTTTTAATGGTTTTATGAACAAGTGTATTTTCACATTTGCAAATAATATCTATTGTCTGATTAGGACATCGAAATTCCAACTTTAACGAATTTTTGTTCCCTCCAAACAGGAGATTTGTGAGAATGACCCTCCTCAAAAGAAGAGGATGACTTCTGTGCGTCCATGAAACTCGATCTTAGAAATAAGCTAGCCACAACAGCGTAGGCATTCAGTTTGGCAGTGACTATTGTAACGGTATTAATACAGTAAAGGAGTGTCAGCATTTTCATGATCGGTTAAAATTGCTTTCCAATAATTCGAAGGCAAGTTAATGACGTGATCAATAAATTTTATTCGAATTCGATCGTGTGCTCTTGTCATGATTACCGAAGGTGTGGTGATATTATTTCCCAACACTTACAAATATCAGCTTAATTTACCTTCTAAACAAGCCTGAAGCTGGATTTAAACCCACGATCCTCGGGTTTACCCTTGGGCAAGCAAGCAACCAACCAGTAACGTATGAAAATAGACATTTGTTCTAACTCGAATGTCATATAGAAATATATAAGACGAGGATAAATTTCTTCTTCTTCGCTCCATGTATTAAGTAGTTTTGCCTGTTACAGTACCCATCTCTCTTTCTATGCTTCTCTGTCCTGGGGATTTCTAGTTTTCGACTTTATGGCAATCTCTCTTTGTCTCTTCTATTTACATTTGCTTTCCAATTTCTCCTGCTCTTCTTTATTCTCTCATTTAGATTGAATATTTTTAGGTCAGTTCTAATGACTTTGTTTCTTAAATGATCTGCTTTTATGCAGCCTTTCACTTTCCCTAAAAAAAAGTCATTTCGTGCGCTTGCATTCTGCTTTTTCCGAAAGTAAGTGCCGGTATGGATATGGCTTTGTAACATTTGAACTGGGTTTCTTTTTTTGTTTCCTCACTTGTAAATCAGTTTAGTTCTGTTCTTGTCCCGGCTGTAGTCATGTGATAGGCCACAACCTAGATATTTAAAATGTTTTGTTTGTTCTAAAAGTGTATTAATTAATATTATTTTAATCCTCTCTGGCTGAAATCTCAAGAAGACCATAACAATCGTTTTTTCGAGATATTTTTTTTTATATTCTGAGTATATATGATGTAGCCAATGTAGCTTGTAAATGCCTCTTTATAGGTCCTCTATACTCGATGAGCGTTAAATCGTCAGCATATAGTATTATATTTTTATCTTCAAATATTCCTATCTTGTGAGCCATTTTCTATCTGCGAATGATTTCGTCAATGTAGATATAGAAAAGGGTTGGAGAGATAATACAACCTCGTCTTAAGGCCATTATACAATGGACGTAAGCCGTATACGGCCTTATAAGGCCTCAACACCTCGATTAATTGTAACAGGTCCCTCAAGATTTTAACAGAATATTTCATAAACCAAAGGCGGTCTTGTAATGCTACTCGTGTAATAATCAGAGCATGTGTAAGGTGTTAAATTATCACCTTTCACTACGCTTCCTACAGTTGGCTATCGCGGTGCTTCATATCCAGGCTCACTGGAGAGAAAGGGATACGGCGGCTAAACCGCGCTACAGGTATTATACCGTTCATTTGACGATTAAAAATAATTTCCGAACCTGCAAAAATAAAGAATCGATCCAGCCAATAATCAATACAGATCAGTATAGCTTTTGGTCGCATGTAATTAATTCTTCACGAGCAAATAGGGACGAAGAGTCACCATTAGTCCCCCCGAAATTATTCTTCTGGGCTTGGTGTTACGAGATTCCCAAGGTCGATCTAAAAAAAATGTACCGTGCAATTCTGGGAAAAGAATTCAATTAAAGGCACGTAGAGAGGGAGGCGGTCTCTGCTGCGTGCGCAGGGGTCGTCACCGAATTCTTAGCCTTTCCTGTATTCATAGTTTGACGGAACAAACAATATTCTTTTTCTTTGGATGTTTATATTCCGAAGGTTTATGAGACCACAGTACTTTAAAATATTATGATTAATCCAATTCCGTAATTTCTCACCTGGGACTCGCAAGACTATGAAATCTTTACTCACTTTAGTGAACCATTTATTAAAATGCATGTTTGCTTTTTCGTCCGAATATATTATTATGGTGGACGCATTAATTGAGAACCCGATGCGTTGGTACCCTTATTACACTTCAGATCAGCATTCAAAACCTAAAAATTATAAGCCGACTAATCAGTGGAGACCATGGAAACTTTTCTTAACTGAACTTCTATCAAAACTGTGCAGCATAAAAAGCTGTTGAATTACTTCAAACCGTTTTCAGCTCCAATTCTTTTTTCTTCACTTCGACCTAAATGTTTTCCTCCCTCAATCACACCTTACCTACTCCCTCCCGTATTTTCCATTAACTTTTTCTGCCTTATTAAATTTATCAGCATCTTCCTCTTCAGTACTCAACAACCTCCAAACATTTATTCATTTTCTTTCCGCATAGCCAAGGGTTCAGAATGATATATCACTATAATCCATACTCTCTCAAAGTTTAGTAGTTTACTATATTCCGACTGTATCAATTCCATCATTTTCAAATGGGTTGGCTCTTCTTAACCAATGCAATTCTTTTTCTTATTAAATGCTCAATTTTTCTTCTAAAATATATTGAGTTTTTTATTAAATGAATACATGCATACCAGCTCTGGTTTGCCCTATTAAATTGATTTTTAAGCTTTATTCCAGTTGTCAATAGATTCCTATTCCTCAAGTTTCATTACTTGAAGGTTTGACCGACTTTTAACCAATACCTACATTACACCTTATTCTTGAATAAAGTAGGAAATGGCTGAAATCTTTTTGCTGACCGGCAGCTAATTAAAACTTGTTAATTTTCAAATGAACATGATCTAATCAGCTTCCAATATTCCTACCCCCAGCATTTCCATTCCTCGTTTTCAAATGTATGTTGAAGCAGGAGTGGTGATGAACAACCCTGTCATATGTCGCTATCACTGTACATTCCAATCCTCCTTCAGACATATAATTTTCAAATCTCTATGGGTGTCTTTTATCACATGATTGTTAATTATCTCTCTTTATTGTAGACAACTGCACTCTGACAAAGGCTCAAAATCCACAAAGGAAACAAATATCAAGAAAATCACAGTAATCAATCTGAAGGTCGGTTAGGTAGGTGAGGGTAGGGCTCACCCAGTACCAAGCCCAAAGGCATGTGAAATCCACACACAAGGGGAGGGTGGCCAGTTCCTTTCCCTGTACCATCTCTGATTTCCCAGAGTGACCTGGTACCCGAAAAATTGTACACAGCATGGGTTAAGCTGTGTGTGCCCAGAATTAGTTGTCACCGGAAATCAAATCCTCCCCCTCCAATCAGTAGCCCAGCACTAAACCCAAATTAAGATTCCAGTATCTATTTCCTTTCTCTTGTCTTAATCACCTTTTTGATAACTCTTAATATCTTTAATATTAACTCATGCAGTGTTCAGCCCTTACTCCTTCCTAATTAATGCTATGAATGAACCTTTAAATATGCCTTTTTTCCATCCAAATAATTTTGTTGGGATATGAACCATTCCAATTGGCTTCTTTGTCTTCATTTTCCGAGGAATTACACGATAAACTCAGGTTCGAAATAAAAAAAAGCCTAGGAAACAGCAGCACGAAAACATGGAAATGTGGGTGCACAACACAAAGGTGAAAGAACTGCAGAGGTATAAGAAGTTCAACTAGAATGAATAAAGTCAACAAAACTATGGGAATATACCACAAATAACTTAAGTCACCTTCTGATGTACACCTAAATGCGAGAATTTTACAGAGTGAAAATCATTAGCCTAGGTCTGGATTAATGTACTGGCCAAATATATGTACTATAAAGTTTTTCTATGCATTTCATTCACCTTGTCCAAACCACTTTCATGTTAATTAATACATTTTCCATCTTATTTGAAATTCACAGTAATAGGATGCAGGCTTCGGACAAGATTGAGGTATCCACAATTAAAAACTGATCTAGGCTGATGATTTTCTTTGAAATCATCTCATTTGGTTGTACACCAGCACATGAGTCAATTTAAGTTGTGGTATATTCCCAGTTTTGTTAAATTTATTCATTCTAGTTGGATTTTTACTTTTTTTTAACCTCTTGGCAGTTCTTCCGATCTTCGTTTTTAGGGGGTGGATATATTGAGTTCTGCCCTCTCACTGCACGTTTTTTCATCATCATTTTCTCTATTAATTTTACACTATATCTATTGTTAACGGCTATTGTTTTTATTGTATTTATCTCAAGGGTGAAATTGTCTTTCAAAAGTGGGATGTTAAGCAGTCTGTTTAACATGAAATGAAA
>LYUA01003441.1:130626-142776 GCA_002093875.1 Calopteryx splendens
CCCCCCCCACCCGGTACACGACGAAATCGGCGGCTTGCGGGGGATCATGTAAATTTTTTTTAAATGTTTTTATTTGTTGGAAAATTTGAAAGTTATTCTGAAAATGTAAGTGATATGAAATTCACGATACTTTAGAGAACAATGGTAAATTAGGTGTAATGTGCGCTGCACATGCTAAGACATTATTTAAAATTTTTATCTAAATTTAACGTCAAAAATCACAACTCTAGACGTTTAACGGATTTGCATGAGATTTTCATGCCACAAACAGAATTAATAAATAGAAGGAAAAATATTGTTGGGTATGGCACCAGAATGGATTGCAGCTGGAAATTTGTAGTTATACCATTAAATAATATATCAATATGCTCACCTAAGGTGGGAAACATTTCAAAGGAGGGAAGATGTTAGAATCATTCACTTTTTGCCACCTTGTGCCAGCGTATGGTTTGCCGTGAGGAATTCGTTGCCTTTCGAATTTCCCCTCCATATGCGGGTCACCATAATAATAAATTTCGGTGTGTATTCAATTTCAGCAATTTCTTTCGAAGCACGAGAATTTTCTCAAATTGGTACGAGGATCCGGAATGCCGCTTAGGCTATTTATAGAGGCGGAATTGCGAAGTGAGGATCCGCAGAGGTCTTAGGTCCGCATGCCGCGGAAGATTGTCCGTCGGTATTTCACGCGAACATTGCCACACCAAGGTCTTTAGACTTTCATTGGTTGACAGGGTTGACGAGGTTTTATGCATAAAAAAAGAGCCACTATTGAAAATATTTAATGAAATAATGAAAGTATTCTCTAACATTAGCAAATCCGCACCAAAAACGGGAATGAAAAACCCTAAAAATCATGAACTAGAAGATGAATTTAAAAAGCAAAGTGCCGCTTTCAACCTAATTTGAAATGTTATTGAATGAAAATATTTACTAATTGTAAATGTTCATATGGGATTATCAATTAAACTAAGCAGGAATTTAAAAGTTCGAGCAATACACTTGTTCTGTTAATTTCATTACGATATAGTGATGTACTACATTACCGGAAAAGTAACTACTTATGGACAACGGCATCCCCTGTTCATCTAACCTTGATATAGCGCATTAGTAGGGAAGAAAGATTCGTCTGTCCTTGGGGCCAGGGTTGCCAGCTGGAGGAGGAGAGACGCGAGAGTGATCTTGGGGGTCTCAGTTTGCCCCCTGTATTCGTTCTCGGAGAAATTTGAAACAGCGTCCAGCTAGACTTCAGGGAGGATATAAGAAAAAAATTACAAGCTATTTTTGTATAAATATGCATTTAATGTGCTTTATTGACCGAAATGCAGTCCTCTTCAATTTAATAACACATGTCTTTATTTGAAACTTGAAGACTTTGGGAAAAAATTTGGAGAAAAATCAATTCATTGCTGAAATTGTGTAGTTTCAGGCGTGATTTTGTGGATTAGGAACGCTAATGACCAAAATAATTTGCAATTTTCTACGATTTGAATAGTGGAAAATTGCAAATTACTTTGTAATTATGTTTCAATTCATTGTTATTCAATTTAATACTCTTGAGAGGAATATACATTACCACTTAATACAGTATAAACGTTAACTTTCATATGACTTTAAGGCCTATTAAGGATTGACTAATAATGGAATGAACTTCATTTTAGTATGGTCTAACTCTTGAAATGCACATGCACACAAATGCACGCACACACACATAGTAAATATTTTGATTTTAAGTCTCGAATGGCTTAAAATGTATTTATTTGAATTTGGCACATGTTAAAGAAAATTTGTGCACAGCTTACATGCTATAATCTGCATACATAAGTCGGGACGTCATGCGATCCGGCGGTCGTCGCAAGACACAACTTTTGTTACCCTCAGTTGGATCTTGACTCGAAGAATTGTGCGCCCAAGTCAGAGGTTGCAGATTAAGGGTGCGTCTTTGTGTGTGTGGAAGGTCGTTCTATCAGGAATAAGGGTTTTGACTACGTTTCTATATGTGCACACGATGAGATACGAATTCCTTACCTCGAAAAACCTTCCACACTGTCCACATAGGATCAAGAAAACGAAGCTTAACTCATTTATCCACAAGCGAATGACGTGAACGAACGAGAACATCCAGTGACTTTGAAAAATTAAAATCAGCCGGAGGCTTAGAATGTAAAATATTTTCCTGGAGACAGGTAATTCCTACCAGGAATGGTAACAACTCTGATTACACCTCGCGTAGAGGCAAATTCCCCGCTTCGCAATCGCTCTAAAGGTAGACGTGATAATTTGACGTATTTATGTGACCGGCTCTTTCATATTTCAAGCAGACGATGGCACTAACAGTAAGACAATCATATCTTCTTCGGTTGTGAGTTACAATTATCACAGAGCTACCTTGTTGGCGTTTTAATTTTCTATCAGTTAGTATGCGTAGTTGAAACCTTTATATTTTGTCACCTGACATCTGACAAGGATTCTGGGTGATAAACTTCCCACACTGCCCCTTGGCCTCCAACGCCACTAGTGCTCGAGAGATAAACTAAATAAAGTACATACAAGACTAGATGTTTGGTGCTTGAAATAAAATAGGAAACATTCCTTCCTTGCTTTTAAAATTCAAATTAACTAATATTTTTGACTTTACTATACATAAATATTTTTTCACTCTTGGAAAAATGATTGACTTTACTCAAAAAAAATTTCTTTGAGACAGAATTATGTGGTCAACATAAATTCCAAACCTCCATGGCTCTAATGTACGATTCGAAATCTAGGTAGACGACCTGTGCTGACCATTCCAATATTTAGACTCTTTGTACAAAATGGTTGTAAACTCCTAGCTATCAACTCCAATGTAAATCGTTCAACAATCTTACGCGAAGAAGACTTGAAGACAATCTTGAAGACTTACGCGATAAGAAGAGGTATCCTTTTTGTATATATCTTCAAAAGAAAATGTACCGTGGATATCTGCTTCCTTGTTAACAGTGGAGCTCGAGTCGGAATGCATTTCGTTTCCGCAGATGAGACGGTTGGACTAAAAATAGTACCTTAGCTATGAGATGTCCTCGTTCGGGGTAGGGGGAGAATTGTCTCCGCGAAGTGTGTTTTTCGGAAGCGGAGATTTGTACAAAACATACGGGCGACCTTGTGCCTTTTTCTCAATAAATAATTTTACTTGAAGCTGGCAACGGACTTCACCTAGAAATGGAAAATAAATACTGTGCGTATACATCCTTTGGACCGCTATGTCACAATTCCCAAATCTTGAAAAAACCTTCATGTGTCATTTCTCCTGAATTTGCTTCTATTAATGGAAACCAAGAAGTTCTTTTAGGCCGACTATGTTTACTTACTTAAGCTAATAAGGGTAAAATTATCATACGCGACACCTAATGACTTTTATCTCCTTAATCGAGGAACAGTTGATGCAGCTACTTAATCGTTGCTTGTAATTTCTTGATGCATCCTAAAACGATCGTCAGAATGACTTATATAGTTTTAAAATAAGGGGCTGATTCTTTTGCTTGAAAAACTTATGAATAGCTCGACTCCAAGTCATGCGAGGAATTAATCGCCTAAATCCAAGAAACTCCTACCGAGTCTGCTACTACATGAAAATTAGAAGTGCTCTCCGCTGCTAACTCGAGAATCTTACCTACCCATCCTACCTCGGGGATTGTAGTTTTTCTCGTGATATAATATTTTTTTAATAATAGTAATTGAAGACAATTCTCCATAGCTATTTCAAGTCGTTAGCTTAGCGAGTAGACTTTATTTATCCTAGCGAGTGATCTCACTCACGAAGAAGATGCGCATGGAAGATGCCCAGAGATATGAGAAAATACCTACCAATTGACTACGATTTACAAAACTGAATCAAGGATGGCATTCTAACGGACAATAGAGAAAGAAATGAAAAATCGTAGCAACAAGGAATAGATCCAAGGAAGATGGTAAAATATGAAGAGTGAATTATTGGGAACTGCGAAGGAAATTCTAGTGGGTCTAAGAGAGCCGTGAGACGCCACTTTACTGAACGCAAAGCTAAGTTTACAGACAAAGTACTAGATTTAATAAAAGAGAGAAGAAAGTACTGAAGTTCTAGGATTTAGGGAGGGCAAAAATTTACATAAGACTAAGAAATTAAATTAACTGAAAGGCGAGAAAAGCCAGAGGAGACTGGATGAAGAATCTTTATGAAGAAGTGCAGCATAACCTTGTACAAGGAAAAGTTGAATCAGGTTGCAGAGCTGTGAGACTAAACTTTAAATAACACAGAGGAAAGGTTAATGCCATTCGGGAAGGTAAGGATGATAGAGACAAAACGAAAATACACCTCAGAATACTGAAAAAAGATAACACAGTTGATGGTTATGGGAGAGGAGACTAGGTACCGTATAGACTCGTAAATAGTTCGACTTTTTCATGCTTGGAAAAAGAAGAAAACACTTTGATCTAAACCGAAAAAAGCAACTTAAATGCAGATAATATAAGACATATGCTTAATAATGAAATCATAACTAACGAAAAAAGCTAATTTCGTAGAGTACGTAATGCAAATAGAAAGTAGTTGGATTAAATTCCTCCCAGTGCGTTGATAGTTTGCCATCGCGAGATATCATATTTTCATCATTGCCTACGGAACTTCAGGAAAATATTGCCTAATGTCAGTTCGGGTGGGGGGATACAATGGGCAGTCTAAAATTCTAAAATATTGTTTATTTTTATTACGTTACTGCAGTCAATATACATTATCTCAATTCGTTCAATTATTTAAGCCTTCCGGTCCATATTAATTACAAAAAGAACGTGAAAAATTTAGAAAGTGAATTGGAGTATTCGATTTTTTGTCCACTAAATCGTTTAGCCCCAAATTTAAAACATACATAATGCTTGTGTTTGAGTGGGTTTGGTACAAATTTAATATTGCATTAATAATATTTTATTATTAAAAAAAGTAATCGTAAGAAATGTTCATGTGTTCCTTGTTCGCTGTAAGAAATGTTTTATCATTCATTTTGTTGAGAATAGTGGCTCATGTAGAAATGAGAACATTACTTGTGGATTTATTGTTCGGTTGGAAGATTTCGCAAAAAATATCTCTACTCAGGATTAACGCATTGCACTATGGAATCGGTTTCACAGTAGTGAAATTTCCCTTGCCATTCTCATTGCCGAATGCCTCTTTAGATTTGTTGAGGTCAGTCTCGGGCTATCGCGTCTCTCTGCTGGGGGTTACGCGATAAACGAACTGACTTCTCAAGTAGGTGGGGGCGTCGCGGGAGAGCTAGTGGCGATGACGTGGACAATACCCCCCCGTGTGGGTCGTTGTCTTGACCCGCCGCCAATCACGTTCACCCACTACTTTGACGCGGAGAGTCCATATTACGCAACAGTTTGGGTTTCCAGCGGTATCCAAGTGACGCGAACACGAGTGGACGAACGAGTAATTGTTTCAAACGAATTTACCAGTTTAACGACCTCATTTAAAGTTAAAATTTTTGTCTCGCTGACAACTGCAGTCAATCCTCCGCAAGTTATTTCCTCTTTTTTGAGAAAACATCATCCTCAGTATTTTTGATTTCCCCTGCGTTCCAGAGGGCTTACACGAATTAGTATCCGGAACCCTCCACAGTACTCAAACGCTCTACCCATAGGTGCTACCTCACTGCCTATGCAGTTTACAGATGTACCTATGGCGTAGTTTAATTTACATATTCTCTGAAATATTCACATCTTTTGAAATACTTTATACTATTGAAAATCGAGGAAGCAGCGATCGGAAAATGGAGTATCTACAAACAAATTTTATCCTCTGAATTAGGACGGCAGGCTTTTTGTTAATAGAGCAGCTTTTCAAAAGAATGTAAAGTTATCTACAGCATGTGCGGTGAAAGGATGTCTGTTCGCATATTAACTCACCAACCGGTGTTCTCTTCATTTCATCTACCATTTCCTCTCATTTCTACCGTACACCTTTATCCTTATATACTACTTTCGCCTCTGTTACCTTCAAACATAGTTTCATACATGCTCTACTGTTTCTGATACTTCTAATATTCCTCGTGAGAGTCTCTTCGACGGAATTCACCCCTGCCTTTTTTGGTCTTGTCCTACCCATTCCTCTCAAACCATTTACTCTCCTCCTGTATACCTATCTGCATGATGGCCAATCTCTCGTCCATTCTCTCAGTGAAAGAGAGTAAATTTCCTGTCATAAAGTGAGTCTTTTTACTTTGCTTACCCTTAAGAGGAATGGCGTACTTTAGTTTTTCCTAAATCTTTCCCTTTAATTTTTTCATTTGATCAACTTATATCAAGAGCTGATATACCGTTTGAGCATGCATCAGTTCAGTTTGAATTTAAATATCACGTGAGTGTTTAGCTCATTCCTGACAATAGGTTCGCGCCTGTGATGTGGATTGAACGTATCTTAGAGTGAAATTTAGTCAAGTAAAGCCGTTAATATACTTGCAGTTGGGTGTAGCCGTCGCCTTAATGCAAGTACGGTCGCACCGAGGAGGAGAAACTTGAAGAGATATGGGCTCACAGCACTCAGGATGTTTTTCAAGGAGGGATTCCCGAAACGTATTCCCGAAAGGAGAGCAAGGTCGATCCGCAGAATGGGAGCCGAGCTCTGAACATTGACCTTCTCATCCCCATGTCTAGCATTTACTTTTTATGTATCGCTGTCCAACCATTTTCGAGTTGCCAAGAGAAATTTATCTTAGAGTACATTGAAGATGAAACCATTCGTCATTACTAAGGTTAGCCAATCTCCTGTTTTAGATCAATTTACAACTTCTTCCCCGCGTCACTTAAACATTAGAAATCAGTAGGTTTTTTTAACTAACGCTTTGTACCGTCGCCATTTTTGGCAAAAGAAATTAGAACTCGTTTAGAGTTGTATTCTTTCCTAACTTTGTTCTTACAGATGAGAAAAATTGGCTTTTACATAGGGATTAGGAATTAGATCAAGGTTGGGTTTCAATACTAAGTATCCACCCCTCAATTTATAATATCCTGCTAAAATAAAGGCGTACTGCATCGGTGAAAATATTTTCCCCATAATAAATTTATTTTTCTCTTCAAATGGAAAAAAACTCTCGCTTTCGTATAAGCATGATATTTGGAAAAGCAGTTATTAATTTTAAATAACAGTTAAAGAGGTAAAATTAGGGTAAGGAAAATTAAAAAGTTATGACTTTCATGGAATGTATATTAATAAGTCTCATTAATTGGTTTTCTAGTGTTACGTTACCTGTAATTTAAGTCTATATTGCACTAAACTGAATGCAAATTAATACTCATAAAAATTTTCATTATTATGAATTTAAAATGAATACGTACTAAGGTATAGCATGAATGGAATTATATTTCCTTCATATGATACCTTTATTGATATATTTTTACGTGGTTTATTTATAATTATTGTCATTACAACCGTCCGATTTGTTTACGCACACATATCTTAACTGGTAAAATGTAAATATTTATTTAATTAATTCTCTATTCTTTATTTTATTCAATAAAAGTCTAATTTAATTCATCTTTACGTCTCGTATAATCTCAACTCCAGATGAACTTTAGCGGTCCTCTGTTTGGTATTGAGATTAAAACAAAATCTAAGTATTCAAATGGAAATTGTAATGGACTACACCGAAAAAATATTGATACCCGCGATATATAGTGAACGGGCTTCAGTGATTGCATGCAGTGAAAGTAATCGAGAGGCTTCTTTTAAGAAAGGAACAAGGCAGGTTCGCTCATTGTCGCCCTTGATCTTTAATGCGTACATTGAGAATTCATTGAACGAGATCAAGGAAAAGATAAAAGGCGGCACACGAATATGTGGAGAAATGATAAGGATGCTGCGATTTGCGGATGACATTGCTATACTTTCAGTGAGGAAAGAAGACCTGACAAAGGTACTAGCCAGAGAATGGAGAATTGACTGAAAAGGTAAAACCTCAGCACATACTAGAATAAAACTATAGTATGGGTCTGCAGTTGAAGTAATGGCTACAGTTTTTAAGCATGACTTAATAAAAACATATTTTTAGCCAGTGGAGAAGTTACGCTACTGTGAGACATGGAAAATAGTAACAGGAGAAAAAAATTAGACGCGATGGAAATGTGGTACTGCAGTAGAATTATGATTATAAAAGATGATAATAAATGAAGAATTACTTCGAAGGATGAATGAAAAAAAACCGTGGAAGAAAATAAATTAGAAAAAGTGGGAAGCTAGTACTTCACGTTCTGGGGCACAATGGTTTACTGAAGATCATGATATAAGGAATCATAGAAGTGAAGAATCACAGGGAAAGACAAGGCCAAATTACGAAACAAGTGATGTAAGATGTCAATTTAAGGGACTATGAAGGAATAAAGAGGTTGGCATGCCAAACGATAGCTTCGAAAGTGGCTTTGAAACCAATCCTTGGATTAATTCCCCATCATCACTGTCATTCTAGATGGGATTCAAGTCTACGTCTTTGGGTTGACTGAAGATAGTAATCGTACTTTTACTTTGGCCTTCTGCACTATTGTGGAGGAAAAATGGGTAAATTCCTAAAGCCAATATTGTGGAGGGATAGGCGGGTAAATGGGTGGGAGGTAGGCACGTTTCAGGGGGAAGTAAGGGTAGGAAAAGAACCCAAAGGGCAATTAACAAAAGAGCTCAAAGAGGTGTACGACTGAACGCTTTATCTGAAGGACCGAGTACTAGAAACTGAAGTTCTCACAGTATAACACCCAAGTTGGGATCAGAATACCACTGAGGCAATCGTTCACCGACGTTATTCCGGGGCCTTCGGAGAGGAAAAGCATCACGCTGAGCACCGCATAAATCCCATTCCCAAGAAGATAAGATGATGATGGGGAGTTAGAATCATGAGTGGGAGTCCATGAAATCATGATTACTCAAAGTAATAACGAATTTGGACAGCTAATCAAAGCTCAGCAGTAATGAGGCGGGATTGTAGCTGATTAGAGCCTGCTTCGTTTCACAACGAGCCGGAGAGTTGATGATAGAGACGGAGGATATCTGAATTAATTTGATGGAGGCATTTTCATAAATACTAGTAAGCTAACCATACGGGTGAGGTATCTATTTATATGATGATTTTAATCAGAGTTAGTGAGTCCACCACTGATATTTCGAGTAACTAGAGAATTATAAACACCTTTCCTAAAATTAGTTCAATTCAGTTTTAATTGGTGTATAGGCGAGATTATCGAGGGAAAGAATAATATTATGTTAATTTAGATTTTATTCGATGAATATTAACAAATGCAAATAGCTAACTCACCGCTCGTTCAGAAAGGTGCTGGTTACTCTGCCCTCTATGAGGACTTGGGAGGAGTGGCCTCAGAGATGCAGCCCATTCATTCCCTATTTCCGCTTTTTTAATCTTCACTAGAAGTGGTCACTCAAATCAAAAGCTTGGCAATGGCATATTCTTCCAGTTCCACTCCCCCCCTCCTTTACCTTTCGCGGCACACCAATAAACCCACTAACAATGGGATAATGGGAATGCTGCGCTTTTCAGGGTGTGGAGGGTTTGGTCTCCCTCAAGCATCATTCCCTTCCGGGGTTGATCGTCTTCCATGTTGCTGTCCTCATTAGTTGGATTCTTTTTCCCTTCTTTCATTTCCTAATTTTTTTCTCCTCTCCTTCTCATTTTTTCATCCTTTTCCTATTCAGAACCAAAAGTACAGCCGCACATCTGCTCTGGGATGATCGCTGATCAACGTCACATCCAATAACACTGTTCTCACGACTTATACCACTAGAACGCTACTTTCTTCCTCCCAAGGGGCAGTTCGTATATTTCATTACACCTTTGAGTCCACTTTTTGACCACCCTCCCCCATTGGTCTTCCCCCTCCGCCCACCCTTGCTACGTTTCAAATGAACTTAAAGGCCGTCCCAGACGAAATGCGTAACGATTTCGGTATTTTGCAGTGAGCTCGGTGCATAATGGCCACAAATCAGAGTTCAAGTGAAGAGCATTTCGGAATTAAGAAAAGGATCTCCCCCCTGAAACGCGCTCGTTCGAAGTGAAGTCTCTCGATGGCTCTAGTTTGGCTGAGTTACACACATGTGGTTGATGTTTACCACAAAATTGGCGTGGACGGCATCAATCATCCCCCCCTCCCCGACCGTTAGGAAGCGGCCTCCATCCCCCGCAGCATCTAATCGCTAACGCTTTAACTGATCCGACTTAAACTTTATCCTGTTCCTTCCCATAGGAATTGCCATCATCTATTTTCATAGCCTCGCCCCCTTTCACACCATATCCATTCGTCCTCGTCTTTTTATTCACTCTCTCCGTATTAATATCGGCTCTTTATCTCTCTCTGCTGAGTTCGATCTAGTCTTTTCCACACTGCAAGGAGTTTTTTTTTGATTTTTTAAAGCATTCCTTGACTTTATCTTGTGACATATCTTTTGTATATTTTTCGCCCAGTTTTTTTTACGCATTTCCTTCATGGGTTTTTGCTAATATAGCCAGCTCTTCCTGTTTTTTCTCTCTATCCTATCATAGTAATTCGAAGTCTAACCGGAAAGTTGGTTTGGTAGGTAGAGCTCACCCAGTATTAAGCCCAACGACGGGTGAAATTCATACTTAAGGGTAGGGTGGCCATTTCCTTTCCCTGTAACCCCTGTGATTTCCTAGGATAACCTGGTACCCGAAAAATGATACACAGCTTGGGTGGGGGATGGTGCCCAAAATCGGTCATCACCGAGAATCGAACCCGGGCCCGGTTAGCAGCTCAGCGCTCAAACCACTGGACTACCCTGCCCCCTCTAGTTGTACCTCTTTCATTCTTCTATGGAAAGCACTGGTTGTTTTCTATTGCCGATTTGTTTTCTTCTTCCATGCCATATTCATAATGTATTTACAAATTGTTGAAATGAGCGATGAGTCAAATACTGAAAAATTCAGCTGACATTTTTCTTTTCCCCTCTTCCATCTTCCAGTGGGCTCACAAATATTAAGCTCGTAGCTACTTATACCATACGCTTACTTCCTTAACTGTACGGAAGTAGATCGGGTACTGGGCCTTTAATAGACTACGTGTGTCACCCATTAGCGAGCTCAAAGTCTGGACCGCTAGATTCTCGAAATGCTACATCAGTTCCTTGCCTCTGGTTATGGTTGGGAATAACTGGACACCAAATGTTTCGGTCATCACTTTTCACCAGTTTTGCGAAAGTTAGGATCGTTATCAAATATCATCGGCTACCGTGTCAAATGTAGTTTTCTGCTGGGATTGGTTTAGCGATTACGGATTGATTTTGTCATTTTATCTTTGTCCGCTTTCTTATTCATTTCTGGTGACATATTGGGATAATATGTTCAAACGTTTCATTGATTTTGTACCAATTTTCTAGATAACTTGAATCATACCCTTAAGATAGGATGGTCTTTTATTATTCGAGTTAAATAATACCGGCATAACTAGTGAAACGCTCTGTTTGCGTTTCAGATAGATTCCCTGAACATATCGAACACTGTGTGTCGCAAAACACATAGACGAAACATGAAGCAAAGAAGGACAAAGATTGATTTTGTTTTATTACCAGAGAGCATGTTCAAATTGAAGATCCAAAACTTTCATTGTTAATTGCGAACGCGAGAAGTTGTCCACAGCGCGTGGTTCACATCTAGAATCTGTGTACAGCGCGTTCGTGGAAGTGTTCAAGAAACGCACAGGTTTACATGTGTGAGAAGCATTTAGGATCTCTCAGCGGCAGCACGAAGTGGGACCACATGAAATAACAAAAAACATGCCGTCCGTGAAGTTTCGTCTTTAAGTTTCACGCAAATCATTTTTGTCTTGCTTTATGGATTGGAAGTTATTTTACGGGGTAACAAAATAAGATTAAAATGAAGCATATTGAAATATACAAGGTGTTACATTATATAGCTAATTAATATGTGAAAAAATTTGTCAGTCAAACTGTATGATTAATTGAAAAAAAGTGTCGTTATTAACGTGTAGCGTAATACTGGTTCTAATTTTGGGATTTAAAATAACTTTTTATGATATATATCTATATCTATATATATAAAGCTGCAAAACTGACTCCCTCACTCACTCACTCATTGACACAAATTCCCGGGCACTTTTACTCAAGCTATC
>LYUA01003441.1:177269-190260 GCA_002093875.1 Calopteryx splendens
TAATAACAGTTTAAAGATCCAAGCTGACAATGAGTCAAGTGGGGCCGCAGCATCTCAGAGACATTTGGAGCCGAGGCTTTGAAAAAAGTTCCAAATCAAATTCCATCGATGCTAGCGTGCCGGGGTGAGGAAGTGCGTAACTACGTCAATTTAATTAGCGTTTTTTGTATAGGCAGTGAGCACATAGTGCTATGATACTGCCTTCAATGTCTGAGGACATATAGGTATAGTTAAGGCCTACAGAGAGCCATTTTGTGATGATTTCAAAATCCTATAGCGTATGTGACTTGCCTTCTGGGACCCTTGTTCTCACCTCTGTTTTTTGTTCTACCCTCCTGTCAACAAATGCAATTGAGTGCCCTATTATGTACCTGCTAAGGAATTATCTCCCCTCCCACAAATACATCCTTTTCCCTAATAAACCCTCACCCCCAATACAGCACTCATCCCTCAATGCAGCCCTTGTCTCCAAAACACCCTCTTCCTCTCCATAACAAAACACTGACCTTTTTTTTTGTAGGATTGCCAAATTGTAACTTAGTTTTCAAAAGTTGCACCACTAATCTGGGCAAGAGTGGTAGGTTTCTTGTCAGGTAAAGTTAAGTTATGATTTGAGTTGATTTATATTTGTTAAATATGATGTTTAAAATTCAGTGCTAAGTTTCAGTATTTTAAGTTTGGACTTGGCAGAAGATAGTGAACATGTTGTGCTCAGATTTTAAAATGTGGAAGTCCATGATTCTAATCTAATTTGGTATAACAAGGTACTATAGAATTTAACCGAGCAGCAGTTGGCCCATTGTCCTAAGGCATGTGAAAAAAATTGGTGATTTTTATGTTACATGTTGATTTTTATATATTTCTCTTCCCTCCCATTCATTGCCTTAGCGTGGACTTGGTGCAATGCCTAAACGTGGTTGTGATGTGAGCCGCTGTGAAATATTTCGCTTTTACAAACTACATGCTACAAAGGAAGTCTGTGAGCCAATATCAATGATTGTTCCACGAAAGGTTAGTAAACTTAGTTAAAAGTAAGGTTAAGTTTCATGTTGCTTTCAAGTTAAGAAGTTGTACCAAACATACCAGATAAGACTTATGGTATGTGAGCAGCATGTAGCTCATCAAATCACTCACTATGCATCATAATGATACACTGAATACGAGTGTAGTAATCTCAGAATGTTTAAATGGAACAAATTTTATTTGCATGATCTGTTCCTGTGTTATCCTGATGGGAAATTATATTGTGCCAGTTTTTTAAGTAGTTATTTGATTTGCTTGCTCGTGATCATTAAATACATACAGTAAAAACTTGATGCAAAGAATCCCTGTTATAATGAATCAAATCTGAAATACCAGTGTAAGGGATGGGGACTTACACCTATGTAAAATGACCTTGATATACTGCATAGTGAATAGTTTTCTTGCTCTGAAGATCTAGTCAGTCGTAAGAGATGAAATTGTTTTGATTTTTCTTTTCACTTCATAGTTAATTAATGTATGAATGGTGAGTGAAAATTGTGAAAACTGAATTTATTCTGATTTTTTTTTATTTGAGACATATAGCGCTCTGCATTCTAGCACATCTTTTATTTTATCTATTGCAATTAAATTTAAGTCTTTGAGGATGGTAGCATTATTACAGTAGTTATTCAGTCCAAAATATAATTTGATGGTTTCATATTCAACATTGTAAGAGTAATTATGCCTTAAATAATTCTATTATCAGAGCGTTGAAATTGTTTAATACATATAGTAAGGAATTGGATATTTTTTTCGAAAAAATTACAACTTTTAAAAAAAGGCAAGAATTTACATTCTTAATGATATTTAAACTAAATAACATGTTTTTATTGTTGCACTGTCACTAATGTTTATATTTTTGTAGTTANNNTGTAGTTATCTTTCATTTATTGTATTATTGTGATTTATTTTGATTGTGATTGATTTATATATTATGATGTATACCTACTATTATTGGAATTATTGAGTATTGTGTGAATGTATAGTGAAAAAATGGGCTTTGCCCGTAATAAATTATATTATTATTATATTATGTCACGAAAGGTTAGCCTTTTCACATTTAAAGTGGTTATTAGTGCATTACATCTTATTTTTTAAATTTCTTTTAGTACCTAACTTAAATTACTAATTTAATTACAGAGTGATCAATTTCAAGATGATCTTTTTCCTGATACTGCTGCCCCTACACCATCATTGACTGCCAAAGAGTGGATAACTGGGAAAAACAAAGGACCAATTTTGATTTCTCTTAAAACCGGTATGCTTTTTTATGTGGATTTTTCTTATTATCAAAAATTCTCCATTGTTTTATCATGAATTGAAAAGAAAATTCTGAATCTCTTCAAGTTAATTTTTAAATAATAAAACCCTAATAAATGTCCATTAGTGATGAATAAAACTGATATGAAGTTTGGTTTGATAAGTAAAAACACAGATATCATCTTAAACGGTCTTATGTAACCCCTGGGTAAGGGGCCAAGATTATTTTTTTCTGCATTTAATATCATAGAAAATTCTAGTAGGCTTTCACAAAAATGATGAAGCCCTTGCATTTCTAGCTGCAGTTGAAATTGAACAGTAAGTCCCTTTGTTATAGGTTGCAGTATATGTTTTATATTGATATATTTTTTTAATTGCATTTCAAAATAATTATTTAAAAAAATATTTTAAAATGCACCAAAAAGTTTAAAAAAATAACTTTTTCTTCATAGGCCAAAATAATCATTGACTTACAATAGTTTTAAATCTCTGAAATTTTCTATAAATGAATTATTTTATTGCCTTATATACTCATCAAGATTTCGACCTTTTAAGATTTCAGTTTTGGGCAAACAATCTGACTGAATTATACACAAGTATTACTCTTTATGGTTTAAGATCTCGGATGTAAAAAAATTGTGGTTTAATGATTGTGCCTATATTTTTAGTCTCTGTAACGTGAATTCAAATCTTTACTTATATTCACCAACCGTTTGTTTGATTTATATTGATTAATATAACATGGTGCTGGTAGATTAATATAACAAGAATACATTTTTCTAACAATCTTTTTTTTTAACACTGTGACTTAAGGTTTCTATATTTGCTTATGAAAAGACTCATCAATGTGGGAGAAACATCACCAAATGATCCACATGCAGTAATACTAGAAACTTCCTGAGAGTTGATAAACTCCTGTGATTTCCTGTTCTTTCTTTTTCATTTAGAACTTGAATTTTCTCTTCCAGGTGTTCTCGTAAAAACGCACAAACCAATATCCATGAAGCCTACTGAGTCTCAAACTCAGCAGAGGAACCTCAGTAAAGCAAAATTTGCTTTTCTTTCTACTGAAACTGTGCCAGATTACCGACCAGTTGAGGTACATTGCTTTCGCTTGAATTTTATCTTTTTAATTGTCTTATTTGATTCAATGTATTTTGAAATATGTACTTTTTTTTGCAAAAATGTAAGATAAACTCGATTCAAAGGTGACCCCCCATATTTTTGGACCTCAATATGAAAAATGAATTAATTTTGATCAAAGATAAAAGATCGTTAGTAAAAAAAATTAAAATACGTAAGTATCTAATTTATTAAATTCTTTGTGTATTATGAAGATAGCAAAAAGTCTGCTAAATTAAAGTATTTTAAGATGTGTTCATAAGTCCTTAGTAGATTGGAAAACTAAAGAAATATAAATTCTAATCTAAAATAAAATGTTAATATAAATCCTTTTCCAGGATAACTTCAGTTATGTACTCAAAATAAAAAATAAGGATGGCAGTGACTATTCAAAATAATCAAACTTCATTCTCTCCAATTAGGATTTCACCACATTCACAAAAAAATCAGTTTAATTCATTATTTCATCATTGCTGATAGATTCCTTTCTCTTATGTAGACATTTTGATGGCCTGGGTCTTAGTCTTCCAAGATTTTTGAAGGTTGATGTAACCTCACTGTCAAAAACCCAGTCCTCACACAGGCAATTGGCTGGTCACCTTGACCTGGCACTCTCAACAAAAATTTGAAGAGAAAGAGAAACTTTTCATAAATTGTGTCCCCTATTACACCTTAGTTCATCACTCTTTCAGATTTTCAAGGATTTTGCCTTATATTTATCTATTTATGAATTATTATATATAAGGAAACCACTGCATTGGGTGCAATGTTAGTTTTAGTGAGTAGTTCATCTACTAACTTACTGTATAATTTAAAATTCTATGCTAGTTGTAAGTAAATGCAATGTAAAGCTGATCCTAGATGCAAAAATTGTGAGTTTTCAATTAAAAATGTTGACTTTATAAGAAAAATAAAAATTGGATCTTGAAGTTCAGTTGCTTGTAGCTCTGTTAATAGGTGTTGCATTTTGGGCATATATCCATTGATCTAGATGTTTTTATCTAGGCAGGGGAATCTCTACCTGATGTATGCTGCACATTTCACAGGGCTATTTCACTGTTTCAGGGCTGCACATTTCACAGCTCCACAATTTATCAATTGGCCCAATGAAGTAGTAGAAATTTTATCCAACAATAAAAAAACATGAAGTGAAAAATCTGAATTATTCAATCTCTCTGTATCTGAGAATGTGAAGGCTGCAACAAAATGCTTAATGAGGCAGTGGGTGGTGTATTAAGTAATCTGTTTTGGAACTGTAGATTACTGGTGTCAATATCCATTGCTAAAAATAGGCATATCTTTGATCTTGGCAAAACACTATACAATGAGTCCCTGATTTATATCACAGAAGTCTGATTTACCTAAATCAAAATTATGTAGATTTGGATAAGATTTTTGTAATTTCAAAACCTGACAATATTTTTTTGGTGGAGCAGGGTTTCAGTTAATGGCATATGTAATTACAACTTCGCTATTATTTTAGATGAAGCAGGTGATGGCGCCAACTGATAAAAGCCAAAAGACTAGCTGTAACCAAAATACTAAGTTTTATCAAATTCAGCAAATGTTTGGAGGTTTGGCTGATAAGGTAATGTTGCATCTTATTATACCATATTTGCCTGCATTTAATTTCGTGGATGTCATATTAACATAATATTATGATAAACTTTGAACTCTTTTAAGTAAAAATACTTTTAAATACCAGAATATACTAGGATGACATTAATGTTTTCCTAATATAGTTTTTTTTATTCTGATGATTTTAAAACTTCCATTGAATGAAAAGAATATGCTTGGGATTATGGTTTCTATCCACCGAAAAGGTTAGAAATCTTGGGAAAACAATTTTATTTAGTCAATACAGAAATCCTTTTGCTAATATCACTGCCCAAATGGTGAATCAAATAAGTGCCTTAAGAAGAGAAAATAATTTAGTCCAATTTAAAATTGATAAAATTTCTTTAAATGTCAAGTCTCTCTATGGTAATATTTTTATGCAATATGCCATCACTAACAATATTTAAAAATGGTTTTGATTGTTTTCCTAAATAATCGGTCATTCACAAAATATGCTATGCACATATATGAATTACTTTGGAGTTTGCTGTGCCGTTGGAATTTTCTTGTTAATGACACCATGTGTAAAATGGTATGCAATTAATTTCCAGTGAGTCATCAGAGGACCTGAATTATGTGATACTCTGATTGTAACTTGAGATTAATATGTGCTTATTCTTTATTAATTTAACTAATCTTAGGCTTAATTTGTTTAAACTGTGAGTGAGTTATTTATGAGTCTATACCTAAATTTGTATTTTTTCAGGGGAATGATGATGATGTCTCATCCAATGAAATAGATTCTACTCTTCGCATCAAAAGGAGAGCTGTTCAAACTTTAGACAGAGCAATGGAGATTGTGGAACTACCAAATGACCTAATCGAAGTAAGATTCATAATTTCATTATCATTTAGGGTCATTGGATAGGAAAGATATTTCGAAATATGTATTATGAAAATCACCAAAACCATGCTTTCCTTACAATAGAGTCACTGCTATCCAGTTTTACTATAACCAGCTGATGCTTAATCTGGTACTTTTATCAGTATCCTGGAGATCATTGAAAAAATAAATGTACAAAAATCAAATTTTTTTTACATTTTCAAAGGTACAGTTCATTTTATAAGCCTCGAAGGTATATTTTACAATATTTGTTTTTTTTTCTTATTCTTATTATTTTGTTTCCCATTCTATCTAGGCAACATAGGTGTGAACTTTTGTATGATCATGCCACAGAAATCTGCCTGTAATTTCAGTCAATTGATATTTCTTTATTTCATGGTGTTCATCATCAAACACTAATAACCCAAGGGAAAGCTTTAAGAAAATAAATATTTAAAAATTACTATTGAGGACAGAGGTGTCAGCAGACTGCCAAATAACTGCCCACCATAACTCCCAACTTCAATTGTTACATGATGAATGGAGCTTGTCATTATACACTTTGGTCATTTGAGGTTGCTAAGGGGAGTGCTGTATTGAAAATGTTGCAAATGTCTCCAAATAAATTTTCCTGCCCATTTTATGTCAAGTCAATGAAAATATTCTAGAAAACAAGATTCAAGAAAATATGTTAATGGAAATAGGGGATACTTCCTGTTTTTTTTTAATCAGAAGTCCAACTAGCAAAAAATTTCTTTCTAACCCTTATAGCTCTAATTGAAAATAAACTGGTTATAATGTGGTATATATTAGTTTTTTTGGCTATCAAATTATCATAAAAAGGACTTAATTCATTATAGAATATTATAGGTGCAAACAAATTTTGCATTCAAATTCCTGTTTTAAATAAAAAAAATTACCATACACAGTAATACTTTAATACTATTTATAGATCTGAAATGATATGAATAGATTTTTTGATTAGTCAGCCATTTGCCTATCTGTCAAGGCTCTGCATTGGCTGGACAAGCAGTAGTGTATTCTAGTTAGTTCAGTCTTAAAATGCGAAAGATTTTAATAATGTAATATTTTTTAATTCTTTTGAAAGTCATAAACCAAAGCAGTCCATTAAAAATATTGACTTGAGATTTTGTCTACTGTCAAATTCAAAATGTGCATTCTATCAGATGTCATGTAATATACCTTTGACAAAGGAAATTCACTGACACTCTCATGGCAGTTATTGACTGCATCAAAAGTAAACCCTTGTTTGGATGTTAATACTTTCAAATCATCCTTAAGATTGAATGAATCTCTTAAGACCGTAAAATTATCTATGTATTCTCTCCATTGAACATGTTGCTGCTTTGTCTCCCAGTATTATTGCCTGGTACCATGTAATAGATTAGGAGTTAATTGGCCTACAGTTAATTATTTATTATATTTTAGCATATGATACCATACTTAGAATTGTAATTCTTGTGCACTTTTTCATATGATCTCTATCACTGACAAATCAGATTTATTTGTTGTTTAAAATGAAATAGAAACTTTGGTTTTAGGAATAAAATATGGATGAGAGGCAGTCAGTTATAGCATTATGACATTTGATAACTTAAGCCAATAGCTCTATGAATTCTAAATTAAAGCCATGAGAAGCTTTTCCTGAACCTCGTCATTTCAAAATTGTTCAATATGGAGCTAATACCCAATTTGATTCACTAATAGAAAATCATTTAAGGTAGTATACCACATTCCACCAATTTCAAAATTCTATTTTAACTGATATTTAATTAATTTACATCTTGAATCAGTCTGGACCATCCTCTATCAAAAAAGTAAAATTTTCATAGCATCTTTAGAGAAATACAGACTTTTTCACATTAGGTACTTTGTAATCTTAGAAAATTAATCTGGGGGTAGTATTCAGATCAATTCATGATTCAATTTTTAATTAGTAAGAAATCAGCATTATGTAGCAGTTACAGGAGTTCATTGCTTTTACATAAAATGGCAATGGAATCAAATGGATCAAAATACATGACAACTTTTCAGTTAGACTTTTGCCTATCAACTTTTGAATTACAAGGCCAAGAAAGTGAATGTTTACATTTTGTAAAAGGAACGTTTCTCTTTGTTTCATTGTAAGATCAGGTGTTTGAAGTGAAAAAAATCCAGATTCGAACTACATCATGGTGAAGTTGAATTGGCTCGTTTCCCAAGGAAAAAAAGCTAATTATGTAGGTAGTGAACATTGATTTTCAAGGTGGTTTTCTTTGCTAAAGTGGTTGTTTTTCAGAAAGAAGTGGGCGTGATAAATTTGTTTGCATGCATGTTGGGTCAAACTGACAGTATTGTGATAGTTATTGGCAAGTTCTAGCACAAATGTGCATCTAGTTTATCATTGTATGCAGGAGAAAAATTTTAATGTATCAAATATGAGTTAATTCATATATGTTAATTCGGTGAAATTAAATGCATGGTGCATGTATTTTAATTGTTAAATTAGATGTTAACTAGTGATATAGGCATAATGAATTAAGAAAGTGGTTAATTACATTTTTTTAATAGTAAAAAAGATATTTTATGAGTACGACAAAGCTGGTAGCTATATGTGTAGCTACTGTATGAATAGCAATAAAAGCTCAAATTTGACGAGAGACCTTGCCTCATTGAGACACTGCTTCCTATTAGATCACTGAAGTTAAGCAACATTGGACCAGGATGGAAGTTGGATGAGTGGTGCTGTTGACCCCTATTTTCATGTGACAGGGGGGTAAAATGTGGGTAGACACAATGGACCGATGAGGGTGAGGGCCAAAAGTGATATCTACTGATCCAACAAAATTGTGTTTCCCTCGCCACTGTAACGATCAAAAAGTGTAATTGGAAGAATTTTATAGTGGATGTTTTGTTGTGCCAGAATTTCTATGCCAGACTATGCTAGAAATAGAAGCTGCAAATTTGTTCCTGATGTTCATCAATCTATTATTTTTCAAGCTGAGTTTCATGGTGATTGGCCATTGATTAATAAACTTTAAAAATTCCATAATAAACACACAATATAAAGTAGTAAGATATTTGGGAAATGTCATATGGAAAACAGAAAAATAGTGGAAAATCATCTGTGGAAGAGAATATTGAAAAATATTACATGGTCAGTAGTTAATCAAACGGTGGGTTCATTTTGAATCAACCTTCAGTAAGTTTGTTATAGTTATCTTGAATGTTTTTCATAGTTATCTTCATAGATTTATAATCAATAGAAACAGAAATATACAATTTCATTGCACATTAAAAATAATTGTTTTTTAACATTTCTACATCACTTTATTTCAGAATTTGATCTACCTGCTTAGAATTTTGGATCATCAATTTTGTCCCAGAATGAATGGAAAATTTCAAAGGCTTTTATTGGTGATAGTTGTTTTATTTTGTGCATTAAAACATTATTTAGTCTATTCATGATCTCGGTGGCTGAAAGAAAAAAAGCAGATCTTTTCAAAAATGTCTCTACCAGCATAAGTATAAATGGTTAATTTTGCAAGGTTTGACCTTAGTTTTGGAATATTTCAGATGCAATTTTAGGAGCAGTAATCCAAGAATATTCATAAAAAACAATATTTTGATTATTCATTCAGTAAAAATATCATGATGAAAATTTTAATAGCAATTTTTATCCTTGTTCTTTCAGCTCCTTTTTTTATTTCAAATTTTTGGTTCCTTACACTGGAACTGGTACTTACATTCTAATAAAAACTTGTAAATAATTATAAAAAGTAATATTTCACCTCAATTTAATTATGCTACTGAAAAGAAAGTTCCTATGACTGTGGATTGGCATTAATAAATTTTTGGACAGGCAAGACTAATATTTCTTCTCTCTTAAGTTACACTCTAGACTGATCCACTAAGTGAAAATGGTACCTTAATGTTCAATTCTTTTGAAAATATCTTGCTTTGCACCCCCCCTAATAATGACCTGGCTATCATTGTTAAAAGTGATTTAGAATAGTTGATCTGGCTTGATTTATCAAAATCATTAAGGTGATTTAAATGGTTTTCATGGTCTTATCTTTACAGTGGCGAATGCTTTATAACAAACAAAATGAAGAAATTCGGACTCTCAAGGGGCTCTTGGCTGGGAAGGAACGCATAATTCAAGAATTGGAAGAGCAAATTTGCAAGCTCAAGGCAAATGCATAATTGGGGAGCATGAGAGGAATGCAACTTTCTAGGCTTCATCTACTGTGCAATGACAATTTCTGTCGACTATACTGCTACGTTGCATATTGCAAGGTGTCACCTAATTCAACAGTCACTGCTATTTTTGGGCATTTTACTTCCTTTCTACAGTTTATACAGAGAAAGGATAGCTGCATTGTGATGTGTCTTGCACATATTTTTAGGAAAGTGTAACAATATTGTAAGGTCTGAATGACCTTGAATTCAGATCAGTGTTTCAGAATGCATTTTAGTTAATTTTATGTGTTTGGGATCATTTGATAGAATGCTACAAAATGGTTGCTTCATATTATTGTGGGGGTTATGCAAGGTCTAGTGGAACGACTTTAAAATCCACTGGCCTAATTCTGCACAAAATTGATTTTCTTACTAAAAATGTGATTGTTAAACATTCCCAGCTGCTCTTGTGATTTTACGAGCCAATCTGATGGGAACAAAACACTGCCTTGATAAGGTAATCTTGAATTAAAAAGAAGCCTTTGTGTAAGCTTTGTAATTTTGTGCATTTTGGAAATGCAAAATCATGATTATGCCAGATAAAGATGCTAAGGCTTCATGTGTGATATTTCTATTACCTACTCACTTGCCTGTGCTTTACCCAAATGGTATATTGTAACAATGTACTTAATAAACACAATTTGTGACTTCATGGAATGCAGAATATACCATTATTTCTTTCTTTGTGTTTTATTGCAATTGTCTGTGGGTCAATGTTGCCCAGTGGGTATAGCATTGGACTTCTAGCTGGAGAGTCCAAGTTCAATTCTGTGTGATGCCTCTTGGAACCCACACCATCACCCAAGCTTTGTAATTTTTTGGGTGGAAACATTTTTTGCCCCCTTAATCTGATGTGTGTATTTTCATGACATTAGGATTAGCAATAGATGAGTTCTACCCTCACCAATCAAAACAAACTTTGGGTTGATTGCTGTGGTTTGCTTTTTCATTACAATTTGTGCTTTTTTACACAAAGAACTCCTTGCACCAACATTTCTTTAAAGATTAAAAAAATAAATTTGACGTTAATTAGCATGTTTGTGCTCGGGTAGAGTGTCTTGATGTAATGAGTATGCCTGTAATTTATTTCAATTATTCTATACTTTCTGTCCACACTACTTCTGCTTTCAAAGGTCTTACCAGTTATTGTAAAGTGTTCTTATATATGAACCATTTACATGCATCTAATATCTTTAATATGTATGACACATGAGCCAGAATGAGTCAATTGAGCCTTATGGTTAAAAAATCCAGCAACCACAAATTTTATGGGTATGTTTCTAAAGTTATATTTTCACAAACATAGGTTGATTCCTACATTTTAACTAATTTAATAATAAGACATTTTCCATCTCTACAAACTGACTCTGATGTTCACTCAAAGAGACTCCTTCCATTCCAAATTCCCTGCTTTAATGATATCGTTTTAAAATGTTTCATCCAGGTTCAGTTAATTAGTTTAAATCACAGACATTGCATGCACAGGCTTTGGTTGGATTAACTTCTATTTTTAATATCTAATGTACCAATTTAATTTAGGAACAAAATTTTTAATTTGGACCCCGAGGACACTGTGTAAAGATGCCTAGCAGGATTTTTTAACTCCTTGCAACGTGGCAAATTATGAAGCATGAAATTCAATTTCCCCACTGCTTACCACCAACATTGAGTCACATGGGTGATCTAGGCGAGATTCCTAACTCCATTTGAAAGCTATAAAATGATTTAATACCATTAAGCATAATTGAATGTACCTGAAATTGACTAATCTTTGACTCAATTACATGACAATTATTCATTTGTCCTGACACTAGTTTCTATTTCAGTTTGCCATCTTTTTTCTTGTTCTCTGTTTTTGATATTTCAATGAATTAGTTCCCAAGTAAGATACAATATTAATCTAGTTGCCAAAAGTGTATCATACCCGAGATTTGATTCATAGGGTATGAGCAGGAGATTAAACTAAGGACATAAGACAAGGAGAGACAGACATAGGACAACAGGTTAAAGGAACAAATTGTGACAAAAAGTTATGAATCAACTTATGCGAGTCATGGAAAAGATGATATCAGTTCATGTTACAAAGGAGAATAAGCTAGTAGATTTTGAATTGGTAAATACTTGAGAAGAAGGACCAAAAAACAAAAAAATATATCTTTTTAAAATCTTTTTTTCATTATGTCAAAATAATTAGCAATGGGTACATTTCTGCTCAAAAATATTCAAGGGTTGATTTTGCATGGTTGTATAAAAAATCTTTTAGTAGCCTGTAAGCAAGCAAGCTGTAACAAGTAAGCTGACATGGGAGATTTATAATATATATCATTAAAATTTTGAGTTTCATTTATTGTAATGAGAATCCTTTTAAAGGCTTCAATAAAACCATTGGCACTTTCAGTGGGTTTCACTATAAGACACCTGAGCTTTGCATGCAAGGTCTAAATCCAATCTGTTTTTTGCTTTCCTTATTTATGATGGACCATCCTGATTTTGTCACAGCCAAAATTTTCTGAATTTCTTATCAGGGATATTAGCCATTACGTGATCAGGTACATACGCTTTGTATTTAGCAATTCTTGTTGGGCTAATTAAACACATTGATAAGTTTAGCAGTTATTGGCAACTTTCCTTACTATGAGGCAGCTTTCCTAGAAATCAATGTTAAAATCTCCACGTAAAAATACAGTTGCCTCACCTTTCAAGAGACACCCAAGAAAATTCATTAAACTATGCACAAAAATGCTAATGCCACCATCTGGGGGTCAATAAAAACAAACAATTACAATATTAAGAGGAGGAATTTTAACATGTGATAAAAGAACACTTCAAACGTAGTGTATCAAGATGTCACTATATTACCAATCATAAATACATAGAATCACTCAACAAAGAAATGCATTGGGT